>JAVTVY010025895.1:0-10690 GCA_036873755.1 Hanleya hanleyi
CCCACACCCAGCCCATTAGATGCCCCTTCACGAATGCTTCACTTTGATACCTCATACGCCTCCATCGGACCATTAGGGGCTCCCCTAGCTCAAAAACGTCTATTTTCATACCCTTGGGCTACCGCGCATGCGCAGAATGCCGATAGTTCAACCCCACACCCAGCCCATCAGATGCCCCTTCACGAATGCTTCACTTTGATACCTCAGTCGACCACATTGGACCATTAGGGACTCCCCTAGCTCCAAAACGTATATTTTCATACACTTTGGCCACCGCGCATGCGCAGAATGCCGATATTTCAACCCCACACCCAGCCCATCAGATGCCCCTTGACGAATGCTTCACTTGGATACCTCATATGACCACATTGGACCATAAGGGGCTTCCCTAGCTCCAAAACGTCTATTTTCATACCCTTGGGCCACCGCGCATGCGCAGAATGCCGATATTTCAACCCCACACCCAGCCCATGAGATGCCCCTTCACGAATGCTTCACTTTGATACCTCATACGCCTCCATCGACCCACTAGGGACTCCGCTAGCTCCAAAACGTCTATTTTCATACCCTTGGGCCACCGCGCATGCGCAGAATGACCCTATTTCAACCCCACACCCAGCCCATCAGATGCCCCTTCACGAATGCTTCACTTTGATACCTCACTCGACCCCATCGGACCATTTTATCTAGGGACTAGATTTTTCCCGCGACCGCATCGCCGCCAGGACCGCATCACCGCGGAGGAATACATCCCCTTTTTCACAAAATTCAAGATGGCGGCCAAACTCTGGCAGATCGAGTTGTCTCCCTTGCGTCCAGAGTGTACAGATGGCGCTACTAGTTCCTCCTCAAAGCCTCCCCGTGACGTCACTACATCCGGATGAAATAGACATCAATTCCCACTTACACTACTACTTCCGGCGGTGTAGCGCTTTTGGTGAGAGACGATATTGCCCAGGGCGTAATACCTATCCTTAAAAATATATGTAATTCTGCTGTTTGGGTCAAATTATGTAAAAAACAATTTGACATCCAAAATGATACATTTATTTGCATCTGTTATATACCACCTGAGAACTCTTCTTTTGGTAGAGAACACAGTGTCGAAATTTTGGACGGTCTTGAGGAGGATATGATATATTTTGCTAGCAGGGGAGACATAATGTTATTGGGTGATTTTAATGCACGTACGGGTACATTACAAGATTTTATAGTGGATGATGATGTAGAACACATATCCGTGTCAGATTCATACAGGTGTGACACTTTGCTTAACAGAAACTCAAAGGATCCCATAATTAAGAGTATGGGTCGTAAACTTATTGAAATTTGTCGGTCTCATCAATGTAGGATTTTGAATGGACGGACACTAGGAGACCTTTATGGGGAGTTTTCTTGTATTAAAGAAATAGGCAATAGCCTTGTTGATTATATTTTAGTTAATAATGACCTTAGGAGGTCTGTCTTGGAGATGACAGTTCATTCCATTACCTGTATGTCCGACCATAGACCTGTATCCGTGAAAATTAAGACTGGCTTATGGAGAACAAAACTGTCTAACAATTTCACAGAACGTACATATACTGGGACACACCCGCTACCCCCCAAATTTGTATGGGACAAGGAAGCTGTAGCGAATTTCTTGAATAACATAGAGGCTGCTGTCTCCAAAACTGCTCAAACAATTTCTGATCCAGAAACCGACTTAGAATCCAGCATATCTGCAATGTGTGACCTCCTAACACATGGAGCGAAATGCAGTATGTCAAAAATTACTAAAAAATATGTTAATACTAGGAACAAATCACTTGTGCCAAAGCCAGTTAACAAGCCATGGTACAACACAGAGTGTATGTCTCTAAATAAGGAACTTCGGAGCCTTAACAATGCTTATAATCGCAACAGTGATGATCCCAACCTGAAGACAAAATTTTTCAGAAAACATAAGTACAGAATTAAAACTAAGCGGTGCAGGACACAGTACCGACAGACACTTTTAAACGAGCTCAATGCTGTGTCTCAAAGTGACCCTGCATCTTGCTGGAACACTGTCAAGAAGCTGAAAAAAGAGAGCAAAGGTAACTCTGCCCAAAATATTGATATTAGTACATGGTTTGATCATTACAAGTCACTGCATAGCTCTAAGCCTGCAAATATGCAGTCAGGCAGTGATGAAATGATGGAGGAATTGACAGATTTGGAAAACAGTAGTACATGTCCTCCTTTGGGCGATAACCTGAACTTGCCCATAGTAGCAAAGGAAATTTCAGATGCCGTGAAACTCTTGAAGAATGGAAAATCCAGTGGATATGATTCAATTAGCAACGAAATGGTAAAAGCTGCATACCCATTAATTAAGAACATTCTATTAGTACTCTTTAACAGAATCCTGCTCTCTGGTCATTTCCCTCAGGCATGGTCAACTGGTCTGATTGTTTCAATACACAAAAGCGGTAGTTCATCAGATACCAATAATTTCCGGGGTATAACACTCAACAGCTGCCTAGGGAAGCTGTTCTGTTCTATTCTCAACACGAGAATTATCAATTTTGCAGAAGAAAATGATCTGATATCAAAGTCTCAAATAGGCTTTAAGAAAGGCTGTAGAACAACGGATCATATCTTTGTTATGAAAACTTTAATAGATAAGTATACAGGTAGGAAAAACAAATTATATGCTAGCTTTGTCGATTTTTCCAAAGCTTTTGATTCGGTTTGGCATGACGCCTTATTTCTTAAAGTGCAGAAAGCCGGTATAACTGGTAACATTTATAGCATTATTAAGTCCATGTATAGTAATGCTAGAGGTAACTCCTTGACCTGTCTAAGCGACAGTTTTCCTATTACACTATTACACAAGCCCAATACTGTTTAATATATATATTAATGATTTATTGACTGAATTGGACACTGACAAGTCCCCAGTCCTGTGGGATGAGCCTGTACACAGTTTGGCCTATGCCGATGATATCGTCTTGTTGTCACTGGATAAAGAAGATCTACAAAGAAAACTTAACAAATTAGGTATGTTTATTAACAAATGGGACCTATCTGTTAACTTAGACAAGACCAAAGTGGTAGCTTTTGGGATTAATAAGCCAATTAACCATTATTTCAGTATAAATGGTGAACAGGTCAAATGTGTTAACAGATAAAAATACCTTGGGGTTATACTACATAGTAATGGCCACTTTAACCAAGCCATTACAAACTTATCTTGTACAGCTAGAAAAGCTATTTTTGCTCTGAGAAATGCTGTTAACCCGAATGAAATTAATATGGGTCTTTCATGTAAACTGTTTGATTGTATAATACAACCCATTTTACTGTATGGTTCAGAAGTGTGGGCAGGTTACATAGATAAAGATAAAGAAATTACAGATATTTTGCTTAAGGTTAATGAGGTGGAAGCTGTCCACATGAAATATTGTAAACAGATACTTGGAGTACACTCCAGATCTGTCAACATGGCGGTACTTGGTGAACTAGGAAGAACTCCTCTGAAGGTTGCTGCAATTGTTAATAGTATCAGCTCCTTTCTACATATTGTATCATCCAGTCCCAGTACTTTGATCCATAAGGCTTACCTCGAACAAATTGAAGCTGCTAGAAGCCCAAACTGTAGTAACTGGGTTACCTTCATCAGAAAAACTCTCTCTGTGACTGGTTGTGCATATCTGTGGGAGAATCAAGGTTGTAATTCCCCAAAATCAGCCCTAAACTTTATTCGGAAAACTTTAACTAATATATTTGTTACACTCTGGAGAAGTAAGATCTCTGAATGTAGTAAACTGGAGATTTACAGTACTTTCAAGGAAACACTCGGAGGTGAGGATGCAATTTTTTCTATACCAAATAGACACCATCGTGTAGCCCTGACACGGTTCAGAATTAGTGCCCACAAATTGGAAATTGAAAAGGGGCGTTATCACAATATACCTCGTGAACAACGTCTCTGTCTCACCTGTAAGATTGTTGAAGATGAGAAGCACTTTCTCCTGCAATGCACGAGATTACAACCCCAGAGAGATAAACTCTTTAACTCTATCGGACGATATTTATTAAATTTATTTGATGATACTATTTCCCTATTTAGATGGATAATGAGTACAACCATCCAAGCAGTAGTAAACAGTGTAGCGAGATATGTATACGAATGCTTTGAGTATTTGAAAGACTCTTAGTCTATACCTGTATATGTTTATCTACTATATGTCTCCCCTGTGGCCAAATGATAGGCTCTCAATCCTCGACCGCTAATAGGTATATCCTGGAAATCTTTATATATGTATTTGAAATATTTATTTGTTTTAACATGCTGTGCAATTAGCCTTCGGGCATAAGGAGCAAATAGAGTCTTATCTTATCTTATCTATCTTACCTGGGGCGGTTTGTCCACCTTAACGTACCAGGTCCTTTCTACACGGCTCTACATGCTCAGCCCTGCATATTCCAAACATGATCCATACATAGCCATTCATGCATAAGCCCCGGTTTACTTTCACATCGTGATAGAACTGAGGCATTCTAACCTGAGTGGAGCCACAGCCCAATGCTGAAGTCATATCGATACATTTAATTGCTGCGCTGACGGATTCATACCTAATCCATAATGGGCACTGTGAGAGTTTTTCACTGGATAGATTATACTCTATTTGGATTAACGCTGTTGTTTTCACTTCTGATCGGTGTGTATTACGCCGTCCAAATGAAGAGGAAGAAAATCAAATCGTCCGCAGATGAGATGTTGGTAGGAGGGAGGACGCTGGGCATCATACCCGTGGCTCTCTCGCTATTTGCCACCTTCACATCGGCAATCGGTATCATGGGGCGACCCACGGAGGTGTACACGTACGGTGGGATGATTTTGTTCCGGCTAATTGCGATGATTATCATTGCACCTATCAACTATAATATCATACTGCCCATCTACCACAGGCTGAAACTAACCAGCGCCTACGAGGTACGGTTTTATCATTATCGAAAGTAATCAACTGCGTCAGTGACGGGGAAGGGGCAACGTTTTGCCCCCACCCAGACCTTGAGGAATTCCTGGCGTCTACTGAACTACTCTGGATAGTTTTGATATGGGGTAATTGAGCCTATTTCAATAATTATGAGTGCAAAGGATAACTGATAAATAAAGAATTCATTGCCAATATTTTCATTTTCGCGATTCGGCTCATCCGAGTTTTATTTTTATACTTCTTACGTTATTTCCTAATGCGAGGATATTTTGGTTCAAATATCAACAGGTCCACCCCCTGGATATATAATGTATGAAGACGCAATGGTGGTGGATTCAAATTTTCCCATTTAAATCGGTCATCGCCATTGATTCTTGCAAGAAGAATGTTTGGGCCCAAGAGTTTTTTTTTGTAAATTAAATGATTTCCATGATACTCACAATCAAAATAGTTTGAGATGTTTTTCTCTGTGTTTGCCATCAGCCTCATATGGGCATTCTCATGGCATCAGATTGTATATCCCCTATTGTCATATATACCTTGTTTACCGACGGTTTGGAGGTTACAAACTCTGACGTTGGGAGAATGCATATGGGATGCCTGTAGTGGATTAGTTTTCTCATGAACAAAAACAATGAGCGATTTCATTTATCTCAGTTGAACCAATTGATCGAATGCTAAACCGAGCGTAGATTTAATAACCCTATGGTTGTCCTTTACTACCTTGTCCTTGATAAATTTGTGAATTATTTAGTCTGACCAAAATGTCATTAACCCTATTTGGCCTGGGCTTTTGAGACCTGTCCAGGCCTGGGAGGGGGGAGGCATTTCTTCATTTCTTCGCAAGAACTGCATGATGAATTAGTAAATAATAGCCTGTGAAATGAAATAGTTTTTGCGTACTTTGATTCGAAAAAGTAATAACCAGAGAAATAAATAGGGGAAAAAATTGTATTTTTTGTTTTTGCCAATCACAACGCTCGACACAAGCTGCAGGCATGATGCGCTCTAGTCAAGTAATGGCGGCTCGTTTGGACTATGTTTTCCTTCTCTCGATGGGAACTACATGTTTGGTGATAATGTCGGCGGGCATGTGATTTGTTCTTGTAGCATGGTTTTATACCACTGATCATTTCACACCTACGACGCATTCTGGAGGGACTGCTGGTGGGTTCTCTCTTTCATGTATTCTCTAAAATATGGTAGATTAATTCTGGGTAGACGTCATTATGCTTATAGTGATAAGACCTGGCGCTATGCTCATTACTTTGCTGATATTTCCTTCTCAAGATCATGGTGTTCAGCAGAGCAAACATATCGAATCAACTTGATCTTGAATGACTGAGTGGTAGCTCTAACTGTACTTCCATTTTTAATTTTCTGGTATCGGTGTATGTAAACTTTTTTGCACCTACTTGTAACAGACCAGATCTAATGCTGCTATTTTGTAGTGCTGTCCCACTGAAATATCATGCCGTAGGCAGACATGACACCCCACTCTGTCACATTATATTGACCCCGAGTGAACCTGTCATTGTTCTATCCTCTTAATGCTGAGCGTACGCGAGGAAGCAACAAGTTTCATTTTTCAAGTCTTCGATATGACCCGGCTTGGGATTGATCCCAGTACTTTACTGCTTACTAGACCGACGCTCTAAACATTAGGCCACCGCAGTGCGGTCTATCTAGTGACAAGCTCTGGCTCACACGCATATATTTCTTCTGATAACGTGGTGTTTTTATCATATCGTGCACGTAAATAATTCACGTTAATTATAAATCTTGATACCGTTACACACAAAATAGAGGATATGTTGGGATCCAGCTTGCATAAACCGTTATGGTTAACCGCGCTCGAGATGTTTCAGACAATACAGTTTGGTCTGCATGTACTAGAAATTGTCCCGGGGCTACATCTTATTGGTTGATTAAAGATAGTCACGCCCCACAGAGCACAGGGCAATGTGAAGTAAAAATTACGTCACAAGCAGACCCCCCCCCCCAACTTGTACACGGGTAAATGTGAACATCGCCATACATATGGAACGAGACCGCTGGATCGCCGATTTTATGGCATACCTTGATCAAACCCTGCTCAATTATTGGATTTGTCAAGAAAATGATGGGATTTTCTCATATAATACTCTTTAAAACCTGTTCCAGATGACGAGCTCCTTATACCACTAATGTGATGAGCGCACGGAAAGAAGGCTGGCCAATCACGACGCTCGACATAAGCTGCAGGCATGATGAGCTCTAGTCTCGTTTCTCTCAGAGTGTCGTTAATAATTTTTACTGAAATACTTATTCCAGTAATGGCGGCTTGTTTGGAATATGTTTTCCTTCTCTCGAGTGGGAATTTTCATAAGTTATATGGAACGCTCTTAATCCCGCTGAAACGTAAATATTTGAGAATGCGTTCTCCTCCATATCATATCAGTCTATGTAATCCATATCCTCTCTTGTTCTTTACTCGAAGTTTTGCGCATATGCACTGAAATGATCGTATTCACACCTGTTCGCCTCGCGTGCCTTCCGACAAAGGCTTTACCGAGAACACAGCAAACAACCTATTCATGAACAATGTCAGTGGAAGTGTCATATTTTTCTGTGTACTTTAGTTTAGCCCATTGATCATTTCACACCTATGCCGCATTCTGAAATTGTCCTGTGTTTTGCCCATTTCGCACCTATTCGCGTGCTTCCCGACAAAAACTTTACATAGAACAAACGACCTTAATAAAACAAATTGATTTTTTCTTAATTAAAAAAAACGATATGAAAATAGACTGTCCAATATGTGCAGACTTTTCAAAATTTTATTATTTTTTTACCTTTCAATATCACAAGCAGACCCCCCCCCCCTCCAACTTGTACACGGGTAAATGTGAACATCGCCATACATATGGAACGAGACCGCTGATCGCTGATTTATGGCATACCTTTGATCAAAACTTGCTCAATTATTGGATTATTTGTCAGAAAATGATGGGATTTTCTCATATAATACTCTTTAAAACCTGTTCCAGATGACGAGCTCCTTATACCACTAATGTGATGAGCGCACGGAAAGAAGGCTGGCCAATCACGACGCTCGACATAAGCTGCAGGCATGATGAGCTCTAGTCTCGTTTCTCTCAGTGTCGTTAATAATTTTTACTGAAATTCTTGTTCCAGTAATGGCGGCTTGGTTGGAATATGTTTTCCTTTTCTCGAGTGGGAATTTTCATAAGTTATATGGAACGCTCTTAATCCCGCTGAAACGTAAATATTTGAGAATGCGTTCTCCTCCATATCATATCAGTCTATGTAATTCATATCCTCTTTTGTTCTTTACTCGAAGTTTTGCGCATATGCACTGAAATGATCGTATTCACACCTGTTCGCCTCGCGTGCCTTCCGACAAAGGCTTTACCGAGAACACAGCAAACAACCTATTCATGAACAATGTCAGTGGAAGTGTCATATTTTTCTGTGTACTTTAGTTTAACCCATTGATCATTTCACACCTATGCCGCGTTCTGAAATTGTCCTGTGCTTTGCCCATTTCGCACCTATTCGCGTGCTTCCCGACAAAAACTTTACATAAAACAAACGACCTTAATAAAACAAATTGATTTTTTCTTAATTAAAAAAAACGATATGAAAATAGACTGTCCAATATGTGCAGACTTTTCAAAATTTTATTATTTTTTTACCTTTCAATATGTCATTGATAACAAAATATAACAAATGATTTTTTTTAAGCAAAATATGAAAATAGACCGAAAATAGACTGTCCAACCTTTTCATATGAAAATTAAATAACCGGGCGGGGGTCATCATTCTCAAATTCTCGGAGATTTCGGGTGGCAGGTTCGTAATTTCCTTTCGTCATTTCCAAATTCCCGCTCGTATCACGAGGCGTCAGTGCCAAAAAATTAAAAATAAATAAAATTAATACTGGTTGAAAATTGGAATGTTAAGCTTTACGCGAACCTATACTTTATGTAGTTTTCTGTTGGTTTACCTGCTCAAATCCTTTTCAGTCCTGTGAAAACTGCAGCCATGCCAACTGCACTACCCACTGGCTATTGATTATATATTAGGTAGGTTTAGGTACGCGTTAGGTACATAGAACAAAAGGAGAGTCAAGAACTGGACTGGGTGCGGGAATCCTGGTCTTAACCTGGAACTCAATAAATATATGAATGAAAACATAATAGACTGATAAATACAAGTTGATAAAGTTATTGAGAGTTGTGTTCGGATTTGCTGACATAACGATGTGCTCTTTAAAGTAAGGATGTTACATTTTATTTTCGTTTCGTTACATTTGTCTACTTTCATCGGTAAAAAACTCATGTATTCTTTCATTATTATTTAAAATGACGCTGAGTATACCACAGTTTAGCAAATTGTAAAGTTGATTCATGGGTGATATTAAAATTGGACACAAACTGTCAGTAAATTGGGGCAATACACGATACACTGAACAAAAAAGTGACAATTTTCATCCACTATTCTGTTATGGACTAAAAAGTTCGTTTCTTGCAGTACTAGGGACTTGACAAAAATGCCTGGGATCGGTTGAATGACGGTTTTCCACCCACTCTGTAATATTTGTGAAGGAATACCGACATTATCCCCGACGACAGTTTCCCCAGCGATAGTTTCCCCACCGACATTTCCCCCCACGGCAGTATGAGGTATCCCCCACCCTGATATCACGTGATGCAATAATTCGATCTGTCGACAAAACCCCCAGCGAACAAAACCCCCACGGACAAACCCCCCCCGGGACAAAACCCCCACCGGACATAATCCCCACTGGAATAACCCCCACTGGACAAAACCCCCATCACATATTATTTCCTATGCTATTTTAGGATCTAGGTAATTTGCCCTTCAAGTCATTTGCCCTTCTGACCATTTGCCCGTCAGGTCAATTTGCACTTCCGCCCATTTGCCCGGTGTACGGACATTTCCCCCAGTGGACATTTCCCCCAGCGGACATTTCCCCCATGGACATTTCCCCCAGTGGGCATTTCCCCCAGTGGATATTTCCCCCAGTGGACATTTCCCCCACCCTATATTTTTAGGTTATTTTGAACATAGTTTTTAAATAATTTGGCAATAACACATTTTTTTATATATTTTTTATTTTCTATATTTAAGGATATAAGGATTTCCACATAATGTTTTACGATAATGAGTCACATAGTGATAAGATATTATACATATACACAGTATATAGCAGTATTATACAGTCTCATAGCACATTTTAAAACAATATAAAAGATGTAAACGTGGTATATAGCATAACATTAACTGTTCGTAGGTCGGTGTCACGAAGCCATTTGATGAGAATAAAACTGAACTAAAGTGAAAACTGAGGTAAAAAATAGAACAAAATTATATTGTTTAAAAATACATCTTTTATTTTACCACTATGTGATATGTTTTCATAAAATGTTAAAATATATACTATGTATATGAATATGTTATGTTATCACTATGTGATCCATGCATTATATTGTTTAAAAATGTGCTATATAATATATAATGTGCTTTCTCGTAAAATTTGTTGTAAAAATATGTGCTATATTGTTTTAAAATGTGATATAAGACTGTATAATACTGCTATATACTGTGTATATGTATAATATCTTATCACTATTTGACGCGTTTATCGTAAAACATATGTGGAAACCCATATATCCTTTTCATAGAAAATACAAAAA
>JAVTVY010025896.1:0-10734 GCA_036873755.1 Hanleya hanleyi
ATTAGCCGCTCTTGTGGTCTTCATAGCCACATTATTTCTAAATAGGGGGAAATCTTGATAAAGATCTCCCATTCTGATATAGTCTCAGCGGGAGATGTGGAATTTTATTCTTGACTTGCAGAATTTATGATTCAAAGTGATTCAAATTCCAAATTGGATCGATATAAGTTCAATTGGTGGTGTTTCATTCCTTCCATACATAACGTGTAGAGAAGCTGCGCTGTCAGAACATCCAATGATAATCCAATGATAATCATCCATTGATAATCTTGAATTTTGAATGGACCAGGCTTTCTTGTATCAGGGAACCTTCAAATGTCACAATGAAACATGCAACCAAGGGTTGCCGATGGGCATAGATAACAGTGCAAAAGCTAAGCCATAAATAAATAATAATTCAACAAAATAATTAAATATCATGAAATCAGCATAGCCATCTGAAAATCTAATCATTTCATCAGTCAACATTCAGAAAGCTCTCACCAAAGTTTGGTCAGGCCCGTCTTGATAGATCTGCAGATATTCAGCGGACAAGAACATGGTGATGGGCATAGATAACAGTGCAAAAGCTGAACCATCAATAAATAATAAAAAAATAATTGAAAATCATGAAATCATCATAGCCTTCTGAAAATCTAATCATTTCATCAGTCAACATTCAGCTCTCAGCAAAGTTTGTTCAGGCCCGACTTCATAGATCTGCAGATATTCAGTGGACAAGAACATGTTGACCGACAGACGAACGCTCCGGCCGACGGACAGAATGTGGTGACAATAATACCCCTTAGCCCAATCGAGCTGAGGGGTAAAAAGCGTACCATAATCACTTTCAGTCAGTGTAAATCAGACACAATGGGGAATAAGCTCCTGAAAAATCCAGAAATAAAAAGGTTACCATACAAATACTGACATAAGTGTACGGTTAGAAATTAATCGCCTGACAATGAATTTAGTACAATATCTTTATGAACCAATTAATGAAGATAAATTTGGGATTTCTCTTTAAATCAATTAGTCTATATGGTTAAAAATTAATCGCCTTTGTCAATATTTGTATGGTAAGCTTTCTGTTTCTGTATTTTGCAGGAGCTTTTCCAGGTTGTGTATAATTTACACTTACTAAAAGTGACACAGACTAATGGTAAGGTTTTAACTCTATTATCATCTTTCATGCGAGCACTCTCGGTATCTCACGTTTACACATGCTCCGGAAGTAATTACATTGCACATGCAATGACACTACCCTCAGACATACGCTTTTCATCATTTTCCAAAATACAGTGTAGCGAGAAAAACACTCGAATTCGTGTTTTTTTTATGTAAGACGATCCAAGGAATTTTTCTATCGGTTTCGTCTGATAATATTTTTATTATATAAGAAGGGTTGTCGATTCACATGAAGAACCAGTTTCGATTATCGACGTCAATGTGAAAAGGTAAAAGAGAGTTCATGCCAGTATTGTAATTTTGTACTTGGACCAGTCGCAGCTGCTCCATCGTTGTTAACGCTCATTCGAATAATAAAATGTATAGATTAGAAGACACTGGGTATCGGTGCGTGTATAAGACGCCTAGTAGTCTGTTGTAATTACTCTCTCATATTTTTCTGTGTGTGAGAGAATTGGAAGAACGGAGGTCCCTTTCGACTAACCATGCCGATGCCGAAG
This sequence comes from Hanleya hanleyi, assembly GCA_036873755.1. Taxonomy (NCBI): domain Eukaryota; kingdom Metazoa; phylum Mollusca; class Polyplacophora; order Lepidopleurida; family Hanleyidae; genus Hanleya; species Hanleya hanleyi. The sequence continues at coordinate 1,668 of JAVTVY010025896.1, forward strand.
CTAGGAATGTCCGGTGCCTGAGAATGTTCGTGTTCTATCTCCCAACCCAGGTAGGACAATTTTCTCCACATTGGGGACACGTGTCCGTCCTTGGTTGTAATAGGAAAGGATATGAAAAGGGACACCAGGGTATTTTTATCCATCACGCTGGCAGTACAGACTGAAGCACATCGCAAGTATGTGTGAACGAAGATGTAACACGACACAAACGTCGATAGCTTGCGTTGATGATTATTAGCCCGAACAGGAATGAAGCGGAGTAGTGTTGATATTAGATATGCAAATCCTTCTGTAATTCAAATATGTATCTACTTCTGGTGTAAATTAAACAAAGGGTATGTACATATGTTTTGCTCTAAAATTGAGCCTTGTGACTTGGTATTTATATCTAACTATGTCTGTATCATACTTTTTCCAGTGGTTTGAATAAGCATAGATAAATGAAATCACTGGACCTCGGCATGTATGTTTTGATTCGTGCGAACATTCTTTGTATCTAATTGGGCGTTTGTATGTGTTTCAGTGGTTGTTTGTCTTAAAGCATCGTTGGGTGGTTATACATCGGCGTATCACAACATCATGGGAAATTTACCAATTCAATTCTCAGGAGAGTCCTTATCTGGTACATGCACATGTGCTCGGGTCGATAGTAGCGCATATGTGTTGGGAATTTTAAGGAGTATGGTAGCTCAAAATATTCTTGATTGTCATCTTCACATGCATACATGGCACGTGCTCCCAAATACTACACGGAGTTTCTCCCATATGCAGATGACTAAGATGTTCCAGTCAGGCAATCATAATGTTTGGCGATTCAACTTATAAATTCCTCATTGTTGGACAAACGCGTCAGTATTAACGGCTCGACACAATTCCTTTGTGACAAAATACGAAATTTGCGACAAAACGCTTTGCAACAACACATGTTGACTGCACAATAGGGAAAACAATCCGGTTTGTATCTGGTTGGTTAGTCATGATCGTTTCGTGCGTCACCGTAACCTCCCGTCGTAACTAATGGGACACGTCCAATTAATCGATTAAATTGAGTGGCAATCTCGAAGGAGTCCCGATTTCAATATGTCCATGCTTTGCTGGCGATAATTTGGCATATCTTCATAATAACTTCTAGGGGGTGTTATAGAGTGTTCCGTGGGTATCATATATGGGGGGGGGGGCGTTCCTCGTATACGCATATCGCGACCAAACTCGATTTCAAACTTCGGATTGTTTAAAGACGTTTTCCATGTTATTCATCTTTTAATCGATATATCTATGTCCTGATGTTTCCTGAATCCAATTTAACAAAATCTGTCATTTATCTATATTTAAACTATGAATATATAATCGAATGATCTTCTCTCAAATTGATAATTGATTACATATCTGAATAGTATCCGTCACGGAATGAATGACACGTCAACGTGATATGATTCCATAATCATATGGGAAAAATGCGTTATTCATTTCTTTATAAACTTTTTGGGGGCCAAACATGGATCGTTTCAACCAAAACATGAAGGCTATGTTAAATATTTGACTGGGATATTAACCTGGGTGTGTAATTTGTTTCATAATTTGGTATTATTCATTGCAGATTATTGTGATATAGTTCAAATAAAGAGATACTTTATTTCTTACATAAGCCTGTCTGGAAGTGGCTAGCGAAAATACTGACAATCGAAAATAGATATGCTGATAATTCCTACCACGGGCCGGTCTTTGGCAAAAGCGCCGGCTTGAAACAACAGCGAAGGGAAGGGATTAATTTCCTTGAAAAGAAAAAAAAACTGAAACAACACTGTTGGCGGGTCTTATGAAAGTACTCACGTTCTGTTATTTATTGCTGATTTCGTAAGTCTAAGCAATTAACCAAATAACGCAAGTAATTACCGACCAATTCAGGAGGCAGTCGTGCTTTAGACCCAACAGTTACACAGTTTACTATCAATGAGGAAAGGGAGTGCTCAAACACTTTGATCGCTCGCAGTGAATTATTAGCCGCTCTTGTGGTCTTCATAGCCACATTATTTCTAAATAGGGGGAAATCTTGATAAAGATCTCCCATTCTGATATAGTCTCAGCGGGAGATGTGGAATTTTATTCTTGACTTGCAGAATTTATGATTCAAAGTGATTCAAATTCCAAATTGGATCGATATAAGTTCAATTGGTGGTGTTTCATTCCTTCCATACATAATGTGTAGAGAAGCTGCGCTGTCAGAACAAGTATGCGACTGCATATTTCTAGACGGAATAACAAAATAATATTAAACGATTCATATTCAATCTAATTCATTATCCGTGGTTAAATGCATATATACTCGCCGAGATAAATGCCCGCTGCAACATACTATATATACATATAACGAGCATACGCCTTCTGAATGGTTCAAACTTTCATTTGGTGACATCTCGATTCCATTCTCCAAGCATGTCGAGTTATGTCGAGGGGGAACGAGATGGTCTTGCGCTTCGAGAGAAAACCAGGAGCAAACCGTGGCAACAATCGATAGAATAAACCGGGGCCTTTCGAGGCGAGATATTTGCCGGTTGTACTCGTCTATCGATAAACTGCCTCGATCGTTTGGACGTGACCCCTAAGCACTATGATCACTCGTCATTAAAGGTAGTGATGGAGTCGGAAGGAAAACAACCAATCAGCTCCTAATGCAATTTCTGAGCACGATTATGTCCATTGTAATTAGTTGTCTAGTTAATTTTACTTTGGAGGTTGTAAACATCAAAGTTAGATTCGCGATATATATTTGTTTTCGACGTATATAACAAACGGTAATCTACAGAATGACTATCATTTCACCGAGATATTTATAAAATGTCAAGCTTTAAATGACTTTAAATACCCTTCATGTACCACTCCATGATAGTCGCTTGATGCACTGAGGCGGCCAAAGTTAACCCTATCTGACCTGGGCGATTTGGGGTGTTCACAGCCGGGGGGGGGGCGGAAAGTGCACCATCCCCCTATATATTTTCTCTACCACAAAGGCTAGAGCGCTGAAACTTACCACACAGTAACTTTGGTTCAAGCTCTACCGAGAAATGTACAAAAATCCAAGATGGTCGCCATGATGACGTCACAGTGACGTCATCTTCTCGCAAGCCATTTTTCGGCCGTTTTGGGGTCGATTATTCGAAATTTTCATTTTTCCGATTTTTCCTCGAAAAAAATCAAATAAAATATAGAATAATTAGTTTTGCATCAATACAATAGTTTCAATGCCTTTTAGGCAAGGCAAATGTGAAGAAATGGAGCGAAAAGATTGAAAAACACGACTTTCGCGGATACCACATTGCCGCCATTTTAAATTTACCCATTGTAAAATATCGAATGAGATAATGAAGGTTTTAGGCTCATTTATATTTTGAAAAAGGTTATTATATAGAAAATCATATATGTATCTATTTGAGTTTCACAATTGTCCTGATCAGTTTTGGAAAATGTATAATAATATCAATTCACGGTTTAGTCGGTACATGTAGGTTCGTACAGTGTATTACGGCTGGAAGCATATCTCTACTAATTAAGCGGAAGCCAGGAAATCTAAACCGGGGTATACACTTGAGCGGTTGAGCGGTCGGCAAGTCAATTATAGCAGGCCTGGCTTTACACGATATGTTAAATCAAATGATAACAGGCTAATGGTAACTGGTAGTGCGAGAGGTTTGGCACTTGAGATGAATTGTGTACTCGATATAACTTGATTTACATTGTCTTCTGGTTAATATGATAAGCTATAGAGCCTACATGAATATTGTACGGTATCAGGGTGATCAGAGCAGGCCAGCTGTGCTTAATTAATGACTGGCACGCTAGTGGTCATTCCGGCAGGTCTTTAATTAAGAGATTGTGTTCAAGTGCTTTGTTTACTCAGCTCTATTTAAGGCGAAGTATATTACAATGAATTTAAGCATTAAGACCAGAGCTTCATTTCGTACAGACGTTTTTGGTTATCTTTGTGATCTGTTGTACCTTGTCTATATTTGAAGCAGAAGTAAACAACAGCCTCTGTTTATTCCAACGAAGTTGTCTTGTAGTTCTTTGGCTTGACTGAAGACGAACATACGGAACCAGGGTTATATAGAGAAGATCCCCGCTGTCTATCACCTTCACGTAATCAACTGATAGGACACTAAAATGCTATATTGGCGACCCCGACGAGACGCTACAAGGCAAGACAGGTATGGCAGATCAGGCCGTGCGAGTGCAAGATCTGCAGGCCATAGCACTGGGCGTAATAACATTAGTAAACGCCGTGCGTGCTGACAATTCAGCTCACGAACAATCAAGAGTACAACGGGAGAGGTTACGAAATCACGTTGCGGCTATTCGTAAATGTGATGGACTCATTCCGGCCGAGGTGCGCGACTGGTTAGAGGAATGTAACACGGCGATACGGGATGTTCGAGACATCAATGGGAGTCCAGCACATTTGGCGATATGGACGACAGCCGGAGGTTTCCGAAGGGAGATCGATTTATTTCTTGAGGACATGGACAATGCCACCGTAACTTGGGGAGCAATTAGGCAACATGTGGTAACGGCATTTGTATCCACACATGAAGATGAGAGATTAAAATGTGAGTTAGAAACGATTCACCAGAGACCAGGAGAAACTGTGTATACGTACAATAGGCGATTTCGGGACTTGGCTAGACGTGCATATCTAGATGTAAATGACGACTCGAAACGTGTCGTACTTCGTGCTTATATCAGGTCACTACAGGATAAGCAGTTGGCACGCAAAATCGTGATGAACAAACGGGCCGAAGATGTAAATGCGGCTATGACCTATATCGAGGATCAAGCATCCCGGTTAGACTTACTATCTACTATGAACTTAGACGAAGCAGTGCCGATGGAAGTTGACGCCTCTCAGGACCCTGTCGAGAGATGTTTAGAGGAAATCCGACAGAACCGAGGTGTCATAGAGGCACATCAGAAATTAGTGAACAATCGATTGAGCCGGTTAGAATGTGATCAACGCCGACAGCAGGAAAATACCACGATGCGAGCCCGGAGTGATCAGCGACTGCCAACTACACGAAACAATGGTCCGAGATGTGCCAGTCAGAGACAACCAATCACCTGTTGGAGATGCGAGCAGATCGGACACAGAATGGCGGTATGTCGTAATCCACCTAGTCCACTCTTCCAAACAACTCATGAGCAGGCGAGAAACGGCAGAGGGCCGAGCGCTCGATCATTCCAGGGAGGACCTTGGCCCAATTAAACTTAGATGGACAAACTATTACCGCACTGATTGACACGGGGGCGTCAACGTCACTACTACGTGCTTATGTGTGGCACAAACTATCTGGGAAGGGACCACTTAAGAAAACTGGTATAATATATGCTGTGAATGAGCAGCCTCTGAAGGTTTTGGAACAAACTGAAGACAAATTTCTAAACGCGTCTCCTGTACCGATTGTGGTGGTTCCGGAGATGTTTCACCAGTGTATTTTGGGGTCTGATGCCTTACATATTGGAAAAGCTCAATTGGACTATCCAAAAAGTCATATGCGATGGTTCGGTCGATTATACAAGTTAACGTCGATTGGACAACTGGAGGGTATCGACGCTACGGGAAGTGTTTACGAAACTACGGGAAACAGAGAGATCGATGAAGTGTTACACGAATACCCAGATGTTTTCGACGTGTCAAAGAAACCAGGTGCAGGGAGACATCCGAGAGTGCAGTGTACCATACCTACTGAAAATCACCCACCTATCAGGCAGCGTGCGTACAGAATGCCCTTGATGAAACAGCATGTTGTCAAGGACCAAATCAAGGAGATGTTACAGGCAGGTGTTATACGACCATCTTCATCACCTTGGGCGTCACCTATCACACTGGTACCGAGGAAGGATGGAACGATCAGGTTCGCCATCGATTACAGGAAATTGAACTCTATAACACGTAAGGACAGTTATCCATTACCTTTGATTTCAGACATTTTTGACTCTGCGTGGTGCATCTGTGTTCACAACTCTAGACCTTAAGTCTGGATATTGGCAAATACCTGTCGCACCTGAAGACATTGAAAAAACTGCATTTACCTGCTCAGAAGGTTTATTTGAGTGGAATTCCATGCCATTTGGATTTTGTAACTCATGTGCGTTTTTTCAAAGAGCCATGAATGACATTTCTCGAGATTATGTCGGTAAGTTTGTTGTTGTGTATGTTGATGACATCGTTATATACTCACGCAATGAAACTGAGTATGCTTATCATCTAAAACTAGTCTTGGAACGGTTATTAGAGTATAATTTACAGCTCAAAAGAAAGAAGTGTGTCTTTGCGGCTAGATCAGTAGATTTATTGGGGTATCACATTTCACAGCATGGTATTTCCCCACAAGATCAGAAAATTCAAGCTATCCGTGACATGTTCCCTCCCACTTCTGTAGAGGAAGTACGTTCTCTTCTTGGCATGTCAGGGTATTATCGTGCATGTGTCCCCAATTATGCTAACCTGGTAGAGCCTCTCGTGTCCTTGACACGGAAGCATGTGAGGTTCAAATGGGGTCAGCCCCAACAGAATGCATTTGATGAGGTGAAACGCCTCTTATGCAGTGATAGTGTACTAGCGTATCCAAACCCACAGAAGCCATACAAATTGTTTACTGATGCATCCAACTATGCAGTAGGTGCAATTTTAGTGCAAGAAGATGAGCAAGGTGTTGACTGGGTCATACAGTATGTGTCGGCCACCTAAAAAGATAGCCAGTTGAATTGGCCTGTCAAAGAAAGAGCGGGCTATTCTGTAGTCTATGCATTGAAAAAGCTAAGGCCATACCTCTATGGAGCAGAATTTGTTGTTTACACTGATCATAAACCGTTGAAAAGTCTCTTTATTGGTGAAGTTAGGAACACTAAAGTTCAACGATGGGCAGTTTTGATAGCTGAATATGGGTGTAAGATTGAATACATCAAAGGAAGCAAGAATATCCGAGCAGGCATGCTTTCAAGAATTCGAACACCTTATGAAGTTGCAACATTTGATACTAATGATTACATTATACCTGAGGTACCTGAGGGTGTCCTACCGTACGTACCAATATCGGTATATGGTGTTGATGAAGCGACCCTTCGCCAGGAACAAAAACGGGAGTTCCCTACTCTATTTACTGTTCCATCAGAGGAACATATGGTGCACAATGAAATAGTATATTCCACGAGATGTCCCTCGGCAGCTGATGCTGAATATCCCCGTGTGATCTTGCCGACCAGGTTTCGTAACCAGGTAATGGAGCAAGCACACCTTCGCGCAGGTCACCAAGGACTCTATAAGACCTTAGGTCTAGTCCGAGATGCATTCGTTTGGAAGGGCATGCGCAAAGACATTATGCGTATGTTGGACCGTTGTGCAACTTGTCAGGTAAATAGACGGGTGCGTAGTCGCCCAAAGTACACCGAAATGCCCATGCCAAGATATCCAGGTCAGATTGTTGGTATGGATTTGATCGGTCCACTGACTCGATCAAATAAAGGCCATTCCTACATCTTGACGATAGTAGATCATTATTCAGCTTGGGCGGAAGCTTTTCCTATACGTTCGAAAACAGCTGAAAATGTGGAGGATAAATTTCTGGAAGAATACTGTTCTAGACATGGAATTCCGGAGATCGTGATTACCGATCTGGGAAAGGAATTCAATTCTAATGAGTTGAGAGAAAAATTCAAGTTGCTAGGAATAGATCACAGGCGCACGACTCCCTATCATCCTCAAACTAACGGCAGAACTGAACGTTTCAATCGAACCCTTAAGGAAATTCTCCAGAAGTTAGTCAATAATCAGTCTCGACATTGGGAAAGTGAACTCAGTTCAGCTTTGTTAGCTTATAGCAACACAAGACATGCCACAACCACGTACACGCCCTTTTATTTAACGTATGGGCGTCGTGCACGTTTACCATTCTCCCTACCTGTAGATGCTTCACAAGATCTTAGTGACCGTTTAAGTCATGTGAGTAATGCACTTCACAAGGCACGTCAAGCGACCGAAAAATCACGATTGTACCATCGTGAACAAATTAATCATCGAGCACGGAGGGCGTGTTCAAGGTGGGCGACTCTGTGGTTGTTCATGCAGATGAACGAATCAAACTTACAGCTCAGTGTGATCCGCTGTATGAAATATTTAAGATTAACGGACCGATAGCCCATATTCGACACCAGAGGTCAGGGAAAACTAGGGTAGTTAATGTCTCTAAGCTTCGAGTTGTCGATCCTCAGATTGTTTGGGATAATGTTCAGCCACGCCCCCGTCGTAACCCTGAGATAGGTACGCGGCAGAGTCTGAACAGAGCAGAACGCCAGTTTAACGTAGCTCCCGAGCAAGTTGAGACGCCCACGTCGCATGATAGGCAGTTGTCAAACTCTTCCCCTTCTCAGAATGATGAATCTACCAGTCAGACCCCTAATACACTTGAAATTCCCGATGATACGGCAAATAATAATGAAAGTCAAGTGCCTGATGTAGAAGATCCGCCTAATGCGGATGACACGTCGTCTGATATGGACGAGGAGTCCCCCAATGAGCCAGACTCCTCGAATGAAATGGACGACTCACCGCATGGTTATTATTTGCGCAAGCGCAAACCTCAAGCCTTGAGTTCTCCTATAATCAGAAATAAACACCGCCGCACTACACTTTTCGATACCAGTGGCTATGACAGGGATCATGTTGCTCGTAGTATATGTTTTGGCTATTACGGTCCCATTGGGATGGACTGCTATAACCCCACTGCGGAATGGCATCCTTGTTACTGGACAGGTCCCTATTAGTTTGGTCAAGGCTGAGTGGACAGTTGTTGTGACTATTACGCCACCGGTATTCCCTGAGAATTTTCGTGCACATGTCCAAGAACTTTATCGTATGGTTAACGTCTCGTTTGATCACCAGTATATTGAACGTTCCGACATGTTACCTTGGTTGCATCGATTTCAGCATCTTGCGGTTCAGGTCGAGCAAGCTGCTATCAACCGTACATCTCCCCGTCGATTTCGAAGGGCGTTACTAGATGTGGTGGGTGAAATTGGA
>JAVTVY010025897.1:0-104780 GCA_036873755.1 Hanleya hanleyi
CAGTATACATCTATCTAGGGAAACCAAGATGGTAAATCAAGGGAATATTCCGTGATATTATATCTGAGTTTACTGAGATTGATCTGCTACACGGTTTGAAGTCCTATGTAACCCGACACAACAAATTAAAGCTTGCTCTTCCGGCTCTTCAGGGACCTCGCGTTGACTACTAAATTGATATCGTGTTACATGCACTTTGCAAGAAACAAGCCAATCTTAGTAATATCACCGAATGTTATATCTGACATTAACCCTATATAAATCCCATGCGAATTTAAACTACACCAGATAGTCAATCAGGTGCATGGCAAGCTGTGCAAAATAAATTTAAAATTACATAACTTTTGAACTACAAACAAGAGCACGTGGATCCGTGTTGTAAACAGAAAACGGAAACAGTATCCGAATAAGGTAGCCTCCACACAGTATCCGAATAGTATCCGAATAAGGTACCATTGTGGAGGCTAAGAATGTCCGGTGGCTAAGAGTGTCCGGGTCCTATATCTTACAACCCAGGTAGGACACTTTTCTCCAAATTGGGGGCAAGTGTCCGTCTTTAGTTGCAATAGAAAATGATATGAAAAGAGACACTAATCACCAGGACATTCTTATCCATCACACCATGTCTAGACATCGTGCATAAACTTCAAAGGATTTACAATCGCCGAAAAGTCTGTTTTTTCAGACGGTATAGAAAATATCAAAGACCGACCGCCGGTAAGTTGTTCGTCTCCGTGAAATTGTTTGTCGTCATTGGCTTATTAGGGAATCTCGTGGAATATCGGCAAAACGTCCGCACGAATATTTCATAGCGTCACATTTAGGTGGTATTTTCCTGATATACCATCTTGGTCAGTGTAAACTTGCACAGTTCGATTTTCGTTCTTGGTTTCTCAAAATCAAAAATTGAAATTTGACAGTCAATTTTCAATTTTTGTTCTCCGTTTTACTTCGCGCAAAAATGAAAATAAAATATAAAAAATTGCCTCAACATGTCCGTTTTTTGTTTGTTTGTTTGTTTGTTTGTTTTTAAATTTAAGTTTGACGTAACAAGGCTAAGTACGCACGCGCAAGGGTAATTGATGGCACTTCCTGTCCGCGGAGTAGTATGGAAAGCGCAAATCGGGTTATATAGGCAGGTGTGGAGTGTAATACGGAAAACCAGTGGGGAGAAAGACATAAAAGTTTCACTACACTATACGACATCCCTGGAGCCGGTCATTCGCACTAGAATATAATAGGCCAACTGCCCATGCGCATGGATTGAGACACATGGTAGTTTCATTAAACGAGATACCTGGAGCCTGGCATTCCCACTAGGGTGATATAATAAATACGTGGGTACCCTAATCATAACCCCAAAGAAACTTCCCATTGGGTGTGTGTGTATGTGTGTGTGTACGTGTGTGTGAATTTAATGCTTTGAAACCATCTTAGCTTGCTAAGGGCATTTCACGTTTCACTTACCAAAGACTTGAAAAATGGAACTTGTTGCTTCCTCGCTTACGCTCAGCATTAAGAGGATACAGTATAATGTGACTGAGTGGGGTGTCATGTCTGCCTACGGCATGATATTTCGTTGGGACAGCACTATAAAATGGCAGCATTAGATCTGCTCTGTTACAAGTATATACGAGCCAATGAAATTATCTGTATTTAAATATTTATCAGACATCAGACATGTCAGTTTCACGAGGCGCAAGATTGGGGGATTCTACGCGTTGTGCGAAGTTGTGCGAATTATCTATTTTATTTCTCGCTCTATAATGGAGCATGCTTCTTTGTTTTTCTTAAGAAAAATCATATTACGAACGGCCTAACATATTTAAAAAAAAAAACAAAAAAAATCGGCGGCAGTTCACAGGTAACTGATATGCTTTTTATTTTGTGATGGGAGCACTTCGAGGTCCATCATTTCAATCGATTGCTTTCTGGCGGTGTGTCTTCGTTAGATGAATGTGATTGCGCCGATGTCGGATGTCACGGGACCAATCGGATGTGATCATTTGGGAAACGCCCTAATATACTCAGATGGCACCCGTTACCGCATGGCTAAGAGCAGAAGTTTCTACGTATGATCTTGCCATGCGTTACGGATGATGCGTTGAAACGACATCATGCCCACACTTACATGTATAAGAGTGGTGAGTGTCTATAGAGTGTCGAAGCGTTTTTGACGCCCGGCGTCGATGCGTTGAATAGCTGAAGCATTCAGACGTCCGTCGTCAATGGTGGTGGTTGTGTGCTTCTTTCGCGGCCCATCAGCGCGATGCATCATTATACAATTATTACATCACGATTTGTCAGCTCGAGACAAGTGATGTACAACGAGCGCGCAGCGCGAGTTGGACATCACTTGTCGAGAGCTGACAAATCGTGATGTCCCACTCTATAACATGCAATAGTTGTTTTATTATATACCGAATGTCATATTTGTATAAAACGGGACTTTATAATCATTTGAATGAGGATGATACGGTGAAATAAGCATATCGTGTTCAACACTGCGCGGACCGTTGTTGATTTCAAAACGCCGTGTCAAGATCAACTGTTCGACCTCGGCTTGTTTGTCGACTCAATCGCATAATTTGGAAGAGTAACGTTCTCGGTGATCTTACGTACCTTTTCAAAAGATGTCGAATTTATTTCCTTCAATTATCAAATCACATTCACCAATTTCTATCACCAACGGGCCGTCGTATACACATCAGGCCGACATATACACATCAATCTTCGTTTCGGGGAGAATGTTGGCGCGCGCTATGGGAGGCAACTGTAGCTTGGTCCGACAGATGTCGCCGTGGAATAAATGTCATGTCCAACGCTCTGCCGTGGTACATGACATTTATTCAACGGTAAGGCAAGATATGACTGCATCATCACTGAACATCACGATTTGTAGAATGACACGTGACAGGCTGTCAACCAATGAAAACATTACGAATTTACATGAGGTATAATAATCTTATTTGTATTACACGTTTTTTGTTATCTTTATAAGTACTATATTTTAAAACAATAATCAATAGCGTTTTATAGCCCTCTATTAAACATCTATTTTTAGAACTGTGACTGTGCCTGTGTCCTCATTGACTGAAGCTACAACGCCAATAATAAATGAGAGCAGCGGTATGCTACCTGTCCAGACCTATTTGGTGGGCCGGCATCTTCGTACGCACGCGCAGTCGGCCTATATTACCCTAGCGGGAATGCCATGCTCCAGGCTCTCGCTTAGTGGAACGCACATGTCTCTTACACTCCGCACCTACTATACGACCCGATTTGCGTTTTATATTCTACTCCTCGTACCGTAAGAAAGTCACGCCCTTGCGCGTGGGCACATGACATTGATACTTCCAAGTTAAAATCATAAAATACAAAACGAACAACTAAAGGTAATTTTCAATATTTGATTTTCATTTTCGCGCCAAGTAAAATAAGAAACAAAAAGTGACCGTCAAATTTCAATTTTTGATTTTGAGAAACCGAAAACAAAAAACGAAAATTGACGGTCAAATTTCAATTTTGAGAATACAAAAACAAAACAAAATTGAAAATTGACGGTGCGTCAAATTTCAATTTTTGATTTTGAGAAACCAAAAATGAAAATTGAACTGTGCAAGGTTACACGGGCCCATATTGGTTTACCTAGATTGGAAACAAGCGTCTTTGGACAGTCATATATGAAAGAGTCGGGTTATTATGGATGACTGAAGACAATCACCCAATATCTGTACATTCAGGAAAATTAAAAAAAGACATCATGTTGACTTTCCAAAACGGTTATTCTGCATGTTGACAAGGACTTCAAGGAAACACAAAATACAAGATCGGGTCTTACCTATATATTTTGAATGAAATATATGGGAATTTGGTATAATGTCTCCGGGGTTTTATACAACATATATAATCCTGGTGTGGTCAAAAGAAGTTTTACGATTTGATAATCAGGGTAGGTTTAGATCTATTCGGCTTCAAGTTCACAATGGAGATCTAATAATCCTCATTCCTGGGGATATCATCATGCACAAGTGCTGTTGATAGGAAAACAGTGTCGATCCATGATACATGTAGATTACTCAGCTGCCACCGTGCCGTATACACCCACCATACTGTAGGCACAGATGTTTTTATTTTTATCTGTTGATCGATTCGGTTCGATAAAGCTAGGCTGGATATTGTTGGCCTATGGGAATTTAGGCCTATCACAATATCTTTAGTCATATAGCTTGTGTCAATTATGAATGGTTTATCTGAGTTCAATGCAGATGCACCGCCACGGACGGCCGAAGTAACCCAGCCCACGCAATATGCTGAGGGGTTCATGCAGTTACAAGATTTTTGGAAAATTCAGTAACATGTAAATTTGGAGAAACACTAGGGGCAAAATTTATGGGCATGCAAGCAATGTATTTCTGAATGCAGTCGAATATCGTTTAGTCTCTTCTGCCAAACCAGCCACAACGTTCCGCTTCTTTAACTCTATCTGGCCTGGGCTTTTGGGAAATGCCCTCTCCCCCCCGTAATTATTTTTCTTACCCCTTGAGCTAGGGGGTTGAAACTTACTACCCTATACCCTTGGGTCAAGCTCTACCAGAAAATTCGAAGATGGCCGCCTTGATGACGTCACAGTAACGTCATTTTCAAAACCGGCATTTTTTGGTCGATTTTTTTCGGTTAGATTTTCCGAATTTTGTTTTCATGCAATTCCTCCGCATAAACTGCATGATAAATAAGTAAAAATTAATGTGATGTGAAATAAAATAGCTTTTGCCCACTTTTCATCGCGAAAAAGCAGAAATTTTGAAGAAATATGACAAAAATATCACTTTTCTGGTACCCCACGTGGCCGCCATCTTGAATTTACCCACGATCCTCTGCTCGGGGGGTTATGCAAATAGACTAAAAATTACCCCAGTATGATAACCTTTAAAGTCACTGAGTTTCAGCTCTTCATTTTTTGTCGTTCCGGAGATAGTGCCGAAAGTTCGATGCGAGGGGGGAGGGGGCCCCTTCCCCCCCGAATCCCCCCGCCCCCCCTCCCCAGGCCTGGTAGGGTTAAATGCAATAAACTTCGCCGGTGTAAATCCATAACCATTCGTATATTAAGCCTTCATTGAAAAAAGAACAAAAAAAAAAGAAAAAAAAAGAGACGAGAAATCCGCCTTTAGCTGTTTGGGCGAAAGATTGACCAAAACATCGGCTGAAGGGGTCCATCTATCTTTGATTACTGCTTTGATTATATCATTTACCACGATACTATCAAACTCAATTCACACTCAGTTGAAAATGAGAAATCTTTCAGACAGTGGAAATCAGTCAACGAAACAATTGGATTGTTGTAGTTTTCTCGTATGGAGTTTTAATGGTGGTAAATATCAGCCTGGGTTTTACATCAATAAATAAGGGTGAGGATCATTCCATCTGACGAACGCCGGTAAAAACAAACCCTTTTGTACGGAGCCGTAAAAGGGATTTTACATCGGCGAATAAGGATGAAGTTTATTCCATCTGACGAACACCGGTAAAAACAAACATCTTTGTACGAAGCCGTAAAAGGGATTTTATATCGGCGAATAAGGATGAAGTTTATTCCATCTGACGAGAGCCGGTAAAAACAAACCCCTTTGTACGGAGCCGTAAAAGGGATTTTACATCGGCGAATAAGGATGAAGTTTATTCCATCTGACGAACGCCGGTAAAAACAAACACCTTTGTACGGAGCCGTAAAAGGGATTTTACATCGGCGAATAAGATTGAAGTTTATTCCATCTGACGAACGCCGGTATAAAAACAAACACCTTTGTACGGAGCCGTAAAAGAGATTTTACATCGGCGAATAAGGATGAAGTTTATTCCATCTGACGAACACCGGTAAAAACAAACACCTTTGTACGAAGCCGTAAAAGGGATTTTACATCGGCGAATAAGGATGAAGTTTATTCCATCTGACGAGAGCCGGTAAAAACAAACCCCTTTGTACGGAGCCGTAAAAGGGATTTTACATCGGCGAATAAGGATGAAGTTTATTCCATCTGACGAACGCCGGTAAAAACAAACACCTTTGTACGGAGCCGTAAAAGGGATTTTACATCGGCGAATAAGGATGAAGTTTATTCCATCTGACGAACGCCGGTAAAAACAAACACCTTTTGTACGGAGCCGCAAAAGGATTTTACATCGGCGAATAAGACGAAGTTTATTCGCATCTCGATCAACGCCGGTAAAACAAACCCTTACGGAGCCGTAAAAGGGATTTTACATCAATCGGCGAATAAGGATGAAGTTTATTCCATCTGACGAACGCCGGTAAAAACAAACACCTTTGTACGGAACCGTAAAAGGGATTTTACATCGGCGAATAAGGATGAAGTTTATTCCATCTGACGAACGCCGGTAAAAACAAACACCTTTGTACGGAGCCGTAAAAGGGATTTTACATCGGCGAATAAGATTGAAGTTTATTCCATCTGACGAACGCCGGTATAAAAACAAACACCTTTGTACGGAGCCGTAAAAGAGATTTTACATCGGCGAATAAGGATGAAGTTTATTCCATCTGACGAACACCGGTAAAAACAAACACCTTTGTACGAAGCCGTAAAAGGGATTTTACATCGGCGAGTAAGGATGAAGTTTATTCCATCTGACGAGAGCCGGTAAAAACAAACCCCTTTGTACGGAGCCGTAAAAGGGATTTTACATCGGCGAATAAGGATGAAGTTTATTCCATCTGACGAACGCCGGTAAAAACAAACACCTTTGTACGGAGCCGTAAAAGGGATTTTACATCGGCGAATAAGATTGAAGTTTATTCCATCTGACGAACGCCGGTATAAAAACAAACACCTTTGTACGGAGCCGTAAAAGAGATTTTACATCGGCGAATAAGGATGAAGTTTATTCCATCTGACGAACACCGGTAAAAACAAACATCTTTGTACGAAGCCGTAAAAGGGATTTTATATCGGCGAATAAGGATGAAGTTTATTCCATCTGACGAGAGCCGGTAAAAACAAACCCCTTTGTACGGAGCCGTAAAAGGGATTTTACATCGGCGAATATGCATGAAGTTTATTCCATCCGACACCGGTAAAAACAAACACCTTTGTACGGAGCCGTAAAAGGGATTTTACATCGGCGAATAAGGATGAAGTTTATTCCATCTGACGAACGCCGGTAAAAACAAACACCTTTGTACGGAGCCGTAAAAGGGATTTTACATCGGCGAATAAGGAAGAAGTTTATTCCATCTGACGAACGCCGGTAAAAACAAACACCTTTGTACGGAGCCGTAAAAGGGATTTTACATCGGCGAATAAGATTGAAGTTTATTCCATCTAACGAACGCCGGTATAAAAACAAACACCTTCGTACGGAGCCGTAAAAGGGATTTTACATCGGCGAATAAGGATGAAGTTTATTCCATCTGACGAACACCGGTAAAAACAAACACCTTTGTACGGAGCCGTAAAAGGGATTTTACATCGGCGAATAAGGATGAAGTTTATTCCATCTGACGAGAGCCGGTAAAAACAAACCCCTTTGTACGGAGCCGTAAAAGGGATTTTACATCGGCGAATAAGGATTAGTTTATTCCATCTTACGAGAGCCGGTAAAAACAAACCCCTTTGTACGGAGCCGTAAATGGGACTTTACATCGGCGAATTAGGATGAATTTTATTCCATCTGACGAGCGCCGGTGAAAACAAACCCTTTTGTACGAAGCCGTAAAAGGGATTTTACATCGGCGAACGAAGATGAAGTTTATTCCATCTGACGAGCGCCGGTGAAAACAAACCCTTTTGTACGAAGCCGTAAAAGGGATTTTACATCGGCGAACGAAGATGAAGTTTATTCCATCTGACGAGCGCCGGTAAAAACAAACCCCTTTGTACGGAGCCGTAAAAGGGATTTGATATCGGCGAATAAGGATGAAGTTTATTCCATCTGACGAGCGCCGGTAAAAACAAACACCTTTGCACGGAGCCGTAAAACGGATTTTAAGTCCGGCCAAATTTCATTCGTGCACGATGGCGTAAGCAGATAGCTTCCGTGTGCGAGCAACTTTATGAAAGTTGTTGATCATTCGTGCCCTAGAGGCAAATATCCAACGTGTTTGATAATTTTGGACACGCGTGGAAGAAATCTTACAGTGTGCGCAGAACGAAAGCTATGTGCTTAACATCGGTTAAGAGCTCAGATAGTCAGGTTACGTCCCAGGAAAACCTGAGTGAAGAAGAACCTACCTTTTGGTATCGTATTGTGACAGCAGAAGAGGATATGGGACTACCACCCACCGAGACACTGCAAAATGCGATCAAAATGCGCAAACAACTGTTCCGGGACATATTGCCGTTACAGTATCCTGGCCTGCTCGACGAGGATTAGAACAAACGGATCAGAGCGAACATGGCCGAAGATTGAACTTTCTGAAATGGCGGATTCTGATTGGACAAGAGCAGCGAGAATACATCTACAGGCAAGAACGAATAGGATAGAAGCAGCCCTAAATGAGGGCTTCTGATTGGATAAGAGCATACCTGAATTGTAAACATACCCAGCGCGGCTCCCCCAGCGTGGGTATGATGTGATGGAGGGGATAATAAATTATAAGAAAACTTGTGAACGTATTGATCTGTCTTTCTGTTAACTGTCTGCATCATGGCGTTAAGACATTAAGGAACTACGTATAGAAGACGATAGGGCGTTACGGCGTCACTATGTTATCACCACAAACCACCACCGCCATAAACAACCACCACCACCACAAACACCATCACTACACGCCATCACACACCACCACCAACACACACACCACACACACACACCACCACCACTACATACACACCCACACACCCGCACATACCCACGCACACACAAATAGCCAAACCGAACATGGTCCGGCGTAGAGCGATGACATCGGGGACCACCATTCCGTTGTGTGAATGGATTGACCCATGCACCTTGTCGACGCGTTAGTATTATATAATAACATTGTACAATCTCTCACAAAAGATAAAAACTGCTATACTAGAGTGTTAAGGCGTTAGCATAAAGCGGCCAGATAGGGCGTTATGGCGTTACGCTAAAACACTCCACAAAGGCCATAGGGCAAATATACTGGGTTTCTGCTTTCTCTGCTAACCCTGCACCTCTCAGCAGGCCACAATTCGCTGGGAACCGATATTCGTCCATCTAGACCTAGTTGATATGGGCTCTCCATATTTTAGGGCTAATGTCCGTGTTTCCGAATCTTTTATTTCGGAGAAAACATGCACCACCCAGGAATTGATCGGTTTCGAAGCGCGCTTCACATGGTTACCCAGCACGACCCAATCGGACCAATAGTTGTCCGCCTCGACACCAAAACGTTCATTTGACTGCCCTTTTTCCACAATTCCTGCGCGTGCGTACCATAACCCTACTAACTTACACTACACACTAGTTCAGTCCGATGCTACTTCACGAGTGCTTCGAACTGATACCTCACACTACCCATTCAGATCAATATTGACCCACCGTGACCCGAAAACTTCCATTCCAATTCATTTTTTTTCTACTGCGCATGTGCGTCAAAAGCCTACTTTCACTACACACTGGTCCTGCCGGATGCTACTTCACGAGTGTTTCAAACGGATACCTCACACTACCCATTCCGACCAAAAATGGTCCCCCTCAACCCCAAAACTTCCCTTTCAATGCCCTTTTCTCAAAATTCACGGTCTGCGCATGCGCGCCATAGCCTTACTTTCACTCCATACCCATCCTGCCGGATGCTCCTCGCGAGTGCTTCAAACTGATACATCACATGACCCAGTACGCCCACTATTGGCTCACCACGACCCCAAAACGTCCATCCCAATGCCATTTTCCCACAATTCCTTGTCTGGGCATGCGCGCCACTCCACGCCCATCCAGTTGGTCGCTCCCCCACGTGAGCTTCACTTTGATATCTCGCACAGCCCAATCGGGCCAGTATTGGCCCACCCAGCCCTCCAAACGTCCATTCCAGTTCCCTTTTCTCGCAATTCCCTGTCCGCGCATGCGCACTTTTACGTAACTTCCACGACCCACTCATCCGGTTGGATGGTCTTCCACGAGTGCTTAAAACTGATACCTCACACGACCCCATCGGACCAATAGTGCTCCATCTCGACCCAAAATGTTCACCTCAGCGCTACTTGCCCAGTGCGCATGCGCACGGTAACTTTTCAGCAAAATTCAATCCATGGCCTTGACCCGAAAGTGACGTCACCGGATGTGACGTCATCCGTGACGTCATAGTGACGTCACCCCCCGCGTGACTCCGCATCTGCCTCAGCCTCAATACGACAGAATCGGTCCTTTCCCTATTACTCCCGCGCTTGTTTTGAATTAGCATGTTGGTATCCCAAGCCTGCAGCTTATACTTTGACTTCCAATGTCGATTTCAGTCCGACATCAAAGTGGTTGGGCCAGCGATGAAATTCAAACCAGTCACATTTCATACCTCGCAGCAGATTGGCATAATCAGCTATAGCTTACGTGGCGCGTTCACTGGTTGGTTGTATATAAAGGAAACCCTGATATATTTATATCCAGAACTGGTATATTGGTAACTAACCGACCCTAACAGACAGATCGATCCCCGAGGATGCGGCGAATAAGAATGAAGTTTATTCCATCTGACGAGCGCGGGTAAAAACAAACCCCTTTGTACGAAGCTGTCAAAGGGATTTTACATCGGCGAATTAGGATGAAGTTTATTCCATCTGACGAGCGCCGTCAAAAACAAACCCATTTGTATATACGGAGCCGGGACCGGGACACAATTTATTATTTTCACGAGATAACTGTTCGCGATGAGTGCAAGTAAATTGTATGTTAGACTGTGTGGACATGCAGGGAAGGTAATCCAGTCCAATGTACATGTTTGAACGTCTCAGCTTTCTTTCATCCTCCATCATCCTGGCGAGCCAGTGTATCGATCGATCTGTTAGGATCGATATCTCACTGGCTTGGTTATAGTTACACATACCAGTCCTGGAAATAAATAGATCAAGGGATTGCCTCTAAATCAAACCAGCTAGCTGATTACGCCAATCCGGTGCGATATATGAGATGTGACAGGATTGAATTTCATTGCTGGCCAAACTACTTTGATGTCGGGCTGAAATCTACCTCGGAAGTCAAAGTAAAGTCCGCAGGAATGGGATACCGACAGGCTACTTCAAAACAAGCGCGGGGGATGAACTCAAGAACTCACTGGTAAACCCTCTGCGAGGCTAATTAGGAATTACCTGGACTTGTGAAGATGGTCTGACCATGCCTACTCTGTATACTTACAGGCTCTCAAAACAAGAGAACCCCCCCCCCCCGCCTCACCCCTCTCAAATCTCTTGTTTGATGGCCTGTGCTTGCATGGAAGCGCACTTCTGTGCGACTGTTAAATGGACTGTCTGACGGAGCGGCGTTGCAGCGTGCTTCATGCCATGTACGGAAACGAGGGAAGTACTGAGACTATGCTCTAGGATCGATCTTTGATCTCTACAGGCGTCTCTCCAGTCAAAACATACACGGATACATACAACTGATTTCAAAGGGGATGAAACGTACAACACATTGCCTGTTTTATTGTCTGTACACATTTCTAATTTGCTCAAATATGGGTAGGCCTATATACGGAGAGGGCGTGATGTCACGAATGTGATTTGAAACTCCTATCACTGTTATATGGTAAACCCATATTCTGCAATGGTACGACTTATTCAGATGAATCATTGCTAAAGATGATGCGTTCTTCTAACATTGTAATTGCTGAACGGAGCGCACCTCATACGCATCAATGAAAAATGCATGTATCGAGACATAAGATCTGTCTGCTTTCTACATTAGGCGGGTCAAGTACAAGTATACCATTTTCCCTCTGCCGGGTACTTCAGGAATTTTCATGCAAAAGTATGCAAAACTAATCGATATTTGAATAAAAAGACGTTTAAACGCGTTTTTGAACTTGACCAATTTTCGGAACACAACTGCTACTTTTCTAAAAATAAAATGGTAAAAAATCTTTTGAATAGCATTTCAAGACCACCAGAGATGTCATATTTGTCATTATATTCAGAATATCCAGTTTTGACAAAGTTATTCCTTTGTCAAGGGACCAGGAATATGTCAAGATGATATATGATCAGTAATTATTTTTTGTAGAACTTGTTAGCTTGGAAATTACTTGTATTTCAAAAAGTTAATCATAGAGTCCATTTTATCTCATTGTAAACAAGTTTTGATTTTTGTTTGTGGTCAAAAGTAAGCTTTTGTTTAAAAAAAAAAAAAATCAGAATTGATCAGTTTTACATGAATATCGCATGGCAATTGATGGCCTGAATAACAAATTTCAAATTGATCAAACAAATTATTATTTATTTCAAGATATTTTTTATTTATTCAAACTTAAAACGTTCCCAACTAGCCCACCCCCGTTCCCGCGTCTCGCTCAGCTCCAGACATGAACACACCGCCAGTATGCTGATCATCCCGGGAGTAAGTTGACTTTTCATTTTGTTCGTTCGTGGAATGTTTATTTTCAAGCTAGGCCCAGTCTGATTAAAATTAGACCTAAATGTCGCTGAGCTAAAACGACAGTAGGGTCTTAATTTAATCAGACTGAAGCTATGCCATACGTGTTGCCATTCGACGTTTGGTGAATCCGTATGAATGAAAAATGTGGGCGCTGTCAAAAATAAGCTGTTTCATTGGTCAGGGTGTGAGGGTGTGTTGGGGGCTTGTGCGCGTCGTTCGACCAATGAAAATCTCCATCCGTTTTCTTCCACACACGTCGCTCACATTTCTCATTCGGTTCTTCATCATGGCCACGACGACCGCTACCGTGGAAGAATTAGTGGCTCAAGCCAGCGAAATATTCGAGAAACAGTTCCATAGTAAGCCTACAATTGGCGGTTGTGGTCCGGGAAGAGTTAATCTGATCGGTGAACACACAGATTATAACGATGGATTTGTCTTTCCTATGGTAAGTCGAGGTCATTCCGGTGCACTGGCTGTCTTGAGCAGACATCCTCGTTCAGTTGTGGCTTGTTTTATGTCCTTGTCACTCTTCGCTGTTTTACAAGCACTGTAGGTTGTGATACTGTTGCGATCTCATATGTGAGGAGGAGATTTAACATTCTCATACTATATAGATAATAAATGGAACTAGAAATGTTTAGCTTGTGAAGACTGTTCAGGAATGTTCCTCGTCTCTGTTTATCCAACAGGGTTCAAAATCTTACGGCACATCAGAGCACGCGGCACACCACAGCACGGCACGGCAGAGAACGTTCTATAAGGGGGGTAAATCTTGCGTGGCTAGGAGACCACTGGGCACTTCAGGGGACGTTTTATTAACGCACAGGGGCACATCAGGGAACACTCGGCACTTCAGACGGCGGCTTATGCAGTTTGGATTCCCGCTGACCTCGTAACCGGCAGATTGACGCTCCACAAGATCTCTGATCATAGTAATAATGACCTGATTAATTATACTAGATTACGTTCAACATTGGTCACAATATATGGCATAAGAGGTACATTTAGTGAAGACTTGGCTAATTTACAATAGATTACGATTATAAGTGGCTATAAACTTAAATGAATATAGCTTCTTATTGGTATTTTCTCCGTAATTCGTATTTGGGTCGTATAGATCTATAGATTTTAAACCTTAAAACATACACCAGATAACAATGACAATTGACACACTTGCAAGTACTGGTACCGGTACTTAATAATGCAATAACGGTAAATGCACCAACCAATAAAACCTCCAAGCATTTAAAAAAATTTAACACATTCGTAATATTATATTCAATATTACTTTAGTCAGAAATAAAATGTGTTCATTGTGTCCTTCAACTACGGGGAGTAGATAAACACTCAAATAAAGAAACAAATTGCTTATGGATAACGGAGAGTAGTCATATATATTTATTAACACCACCTAAATAAAGGGACCCTGGCGAGGCTAGACGATCGACCGTGCGCCTTTATAATCCGATTCACGGGACGGGTAAGGTCTTGGATACGAATCACGTAATAGGTGACTGACTAGCTCTCCCTGAAGCTAGGCTATTCATGCATTGACCCATATGCTATATATAGACCGTCCTCTGCCGTGCCGTGCTCTCAGGTGCCGGCACACCACAGGACGGTAGGATTTTGAGTACGTATCGTTTATTTGGTTATGGTAATATAAAAATTCCCCATGGCCTTTAATGGTATCTATATGAATTGAATTGAACCAGGCTGTGGAGAACATCGGGGCCAAAGCTTCATGTTGAATCTTTGTCAAAACCTGCACACTCAACTTGGCTGGGCTGCCTGGTCATATTATTAATTAAGGTCCATACTATGGTATTTGATGGGTTAGGGAGGGTATATTTATTATATTAATTAACTCACCGCAAATAATATCTGTAGCTTGTCTTCTGTTGTAACAGTTAACATGAGGATATATCTAGAGCTCCTTATTGGTTGTTAGGGTGGCGATCAGAAAATCTAACTATAAAATTTTACATGTTGAAGGAAACCGGGAGTATTTACAAATTGGAAGTTGTCCACATGTCCAATATTTCAAACCCCCTCCACCTTTACATACATTTCAATATAGGCCTGCAGTAGTTTTGTTTTTTTTTAGTTAGACTATATGTAGGTTCAACCCAATAAGATAGTTCTAGCAGATTAAACCATGGCAGCCATCCAAATAACTTTACACCTCATTGTGCACATAGTCATAAATCATAAAGGCAAGTATTGTGATGTCCGATATTCAGTAGTTTGAATATAATATGATAATTACCTGGTATATTGTTATATGTAATAAGATGTCAGACACTCAGCTAGTTGACACGAGAATACTTGTGATTCCAGGTGTCTCTGGTGTCATAACAGCTTTCCTGTCTAAACTGGATTATAGACAGCAATATGTCTAGGTGTTGATTGTGTGTATTTGTGAAATTATATGTCAGAACCTGTTTTCAACCAGCTGTGTACTAAGTTTCCAACTGTGAATTGTAGGTTTGTTTAGTATTGCTATTGTTGTCCTCATGCATAAATATAGTAGGACTGTAAATGGAAATCATTCCAGTGCACCGATGCACCGACACTGAGGACCAGTTAGTTTAGGCTCCATATCCTACCGACTGTGAATTGTTATATGTTTGTATCGTTACTTGTCCGTACAGTAAAGTTCGTATTGGAGTTAAACATATAGGCGACTTGTGTTTCATTTCATCAACGTACTAATCAGACGAAACGCATCCCTATATACAAGGACAATCCCAAGAAAATAAACATTATAAAGGCAGCATGAATGTATGTCTGTCTCATTGAGTAGACTACCTACAATAGGCCATGTGCACTGTACCTGTAAACATTGTAATCATCCTAACTGCAGTAATATAGCCTGAGGTAATAGACTCCTCAAACTTATTGCTTCTTTTATCCTCACCTGCTTGCCAGGAAAACAAGACCGGTAGGCTGATCTTATTTCTATATTTTATTTCTATTTTGAGTTGGGCAAAAGGGATGTACATGTATACACCTTGAAACAAGCTCAGACTGGTGAACTTATAATTCTTGTTTGCAGAAGAAATAAATCTGATTGTTCTCTAATTAATTATTGAAGTATGAACAGCCTGAGTTAGCAGCATGAAGACTTTCCATGTCTGTCAGCACATGCTGCTGCAACAACTTGTCTTAGACACAGCAGAATGAAAATAATGAATAAAATGAATCTTCGGGGTGAAGGCAAAATTAAGCGAGCGGTGATGATAAACAAACCAGTCTAATTTTATAAGCTTACACTCCGACAATTATGCAAATGATGACATTGAAAAAAAGGACCATTAATTCTGACTGATGCCGTGATGGGGTGAATATTTTGTTGCAGCATTATAAGAGACATGTGATTCATGTGGGGTATCCTACATGACATGCATGGGATGCATGGACACAAATTCACCCTGCCTGGATCACCCATATTGCTAAAATTGGGAAGTGAAAGAATTCGCCTTTCCAGCTATTTATATGAGTAAATAAATCACTCTGAACGGATTCTCAAATTGAACGCCTTCAGGTCAACATGGTAAGTGCTACTGAATTATTCATTCATGACTATTATGGTAAACAGTTGAAGAGCAATTCACAGCTCACTTGACCAGCAACAACTGTGAGAACTATTAAAATGTATGAGTGTTTGTGCTTTGAATTAGTATCCAAAAAAGTAGTAGAAAACAACTTAGTAATTCATGTACTGTGCATGAGGTTGCAGCATGGAATGTAATAAATCAAAATTTCAAGCTGGTCTCCCCACTTGTATGATTTAATAGCTCAGCCTGGCCTGGCCAAATTGACCTAGAATGAAAAAAAGTAAAGAGCATACAACATCCACAACATCCACTTAGGAGCAAGTCTACATTAAATTTACATATTATATCATATGTATGACCACAGTTTTTATGAAAATGCACTTATAGAAATACAAAAGAAAAAAAAAGGCTCATTGGAATTAAAGTTATGGAACTCAGACTTGTTGGACAGGATGGTATTGGGGAGATTAATTGACTCAAAACTGAAAGAAACAATTTAGATCATGAGAACATGAAATGAACATTAACTTTATATGTGTAAGTCTTAAATTTTGTGGTCATTGAAACGTTGTGAATGTTTCAGAGAAGCTCTGAAAAAGTGGTGTCATTATTTAAAATAAATTTGGGTCATCATCATTCGGTGTCCATGTTTGAGAATGTTTAAACAAATGCATTACCTCCCCTGAGGGGATTTCGACAGGACCATATTATTTTCATCAGTATAATATTTCCATTTCCATCGTCATATTTGATGTGTGTTTGAGGTTGTTAAACAAAATGAGGTTGTCTTAAACATTTACTGTTCAATTTCAACATGTTCAAATAGAGAAATTGCGCAGTGCTTTAAATTTGCAAAAACTTCAAATAATGAAAATAATAAAAAAAAAGTGGTAGGTAAAATGACATGTGGGTGGCTGACAGCTAGGAAACAAGAAATCAACTGTGGATGGCCTAAGCTTAGTTGTTACTGTCTGTCCCACATTTTGAGGGAAATGTTTTTTTGGCGCCGCAGACACAATTTCTCTCAGAGCTGTGAAATTTCGTGCATCATCTGAACATGATTTGGGCATTTTTATCCTCAAATTTCATGAGAACGCAACCAAAAAAAAACGTGGGTCAAATTCACCAAATGAATTTCACCCTGACAATTTTGCATTTTGAATTTTGACAGCATGGAGGCAAGTCAATATGTTACAACATTTCAAGCTCAAAGCCATTGTGCTTTAAAACATGTGTCACGTATTGGACTATTTTTCTTTGATTCTGAATAGATTCATTTCGGAATAAAAATGCACCACATAGAGATCTATACAGGCCGTCGGGGTAGGTGTCGGAGCACGTTTATGGGCCATGTTAAATGCTGGACTACTGGTGCTATCTAAGATAGGACTTATAACAATGCAGTCTCAAAAAGTGGGACTGCAGCCTCCTGGCCCCCAACTGGTCTGCACTGAGAAAAGATGGTTGTTTTATATTGCCAAAAAAATCTGTTCCTTCAAACATGTCAAAATGCGAGATGGACTGCAGTGATTTGAATAACGAGAAACGGAACTGGATCTATTCATGCCAGTGGCTCATTTACAAACTACATGTAACGTGAGAAATCGCCCACACAAACATAAATTGTGCTGACAACAGATGGGGAAAGTGTGTGCAGCTGATGTTGCTGATTTCTAATATCAGTCTCAATAAATTAATATCTTATAACCACTTCTCCATTTTATATGGCGCTGTAAGATATTATGATCTTGTATCAGTTTCCATCACCTTTCGCATTAAGGGATAAGTACAATTGTGGTGCAGTGATCGATGGATATTACGATTGTTCTTACCATTACAGAATTTCACTTTTCAATGCATTATACATCCAACAATATCACGTTAGTGGCTGTTGGCATAAATTTGCTAATATGTAAGCTGATGCATGTACAGTAATTTGCCCAATTTTGGTATATAAATTTTAAAAGGCATAATTACTGAAATCACAAAATTAATGAGCTTATATTGTTTTATCCAGTGTATTTTCTACATTCGTGTAGTGTTTTATCACTAGATATTTATAATAATATACAGTGTTTGGGGGAGTTCCGAATCACTTTTCACATCCAGACTGCTAGCGCTCGTTCTTTTATGAGGTGAGAGCGACTGCTGGTCTTATATTCTAGCCAAATCTGTCGTCTATAATTGTATGTAAAAAAATCTTCAATCGGACTTGTCAGTCGATGAGAAAATAACCTCCGCTTCAGTGCACCAGCGCGGGCAGTTGTGAATCATTTTGGTGAGTTGCGGATCACTCCATCTAGCGGCCGTTACAGGCACTGAGAATGGAATTTTTATTGGCTTGAGGGGTCATCTGCTAATCATCCATAGGCCGGTGAAGCCATGGAGAAGATTTCAATGTTGCCTTAATTCTCCCCGCCCTGTGAGCGAATTTTTAACTGTTGCAGTCCAGGCACAAATGACACGCATATCTAGCGTCGAAAATGTTCCGAAGTATATTTATCTTGGAGCGAGCCTACAAAATTGCATTGTAATCTCAATTTAATTATTTTTTAGAACATTTTAGGATACGATGTCTGACAATCATGGAGGGTGGGCTAGCTAGTGAACTTTCCTGTACTGCCTTCAAAACGACAAAACAGAGGAAGCGGGAACTTCGTGACTTTAAAGCTTATCATATTGGGGTCATTTTAGGCCTGGGCCGAGCAGAGGATCATGGGTAGATTCAAAAGGCGGCAGTGTGGTATCTCAGAAATTCGTTTTTTTTTCAGCCAGTTCTGTCCATTCTTTTATTTGGGCAAAAGTAGTTATTCTCTACTGTATTTGGTAATTTATGAAAGAAAAATCGGAAAATTAAAATTTCGAAAAATCGGCCCAAAAAATAGTCGACAAATGGCTGCCGAGATGATGTTACTCGACGTCATCATAGCATTCATCTTAAACTTTGTTACTCTTTCGGGTAGAGCTTGAACAAAAGATACTGTGTGTTATGTTGCAGCGCTCTAGCCTCATGGATAGCGAAAATATATGGGTTGACTCCCTCCCCCCCCCTCACCTGCGATACGCCCCAAATCTTCCAGACCAGATAGTGTTAATAAAGGGGCATCCAGTTATTGAACTCGTAGAAACCTCGCTCAGTGATAAACAATTTTATTTATATAAAACTTTTTATATTGGAGTAAGAGATATGTCTGAAATTATTGAATACAGGGTATGAATTATAAAATGTTAAGGGCAGCCATTTCAAGGCCACTTTGGCCTTGCTGGCATCTAATTACCTATAATTTGCAAAGGGGCACCAAGGCGAACAGGGAGGGCATACAAAGCCATTGGCTTGTGCATGGCCTTGGGTGTATTTCGCGCAAGGGTGCGAATTACACCCAAGGCCATGCACAAGCCAATGGCTTTGTATGCCCTCCCTGTTCGCCTTGGTGCCCCTTTGCAAATTATAGGTAATTAGATGCCAGCAAGGCCAAAGTGGCCTTGAAATGGCTGCCCTGAACATTTTATAATTCGTACCCTGTGAATATGATGATGTAATATCGAGAAAATGAATTGTTCACAAAGGTTTGGAATGATTCGCGTACATAGTTCCGGTTACAAGGATATTGTCATTGATTCATTTTTTTATTTTTTTTTGACAATGCCATGGATTGACCAATCTTCCTTAAAGTCGGTTTACACCTGTTGTATTAGTTGTGAGACGGTCCCTTATTCACCGATTTCAAGTTATGAACGGCGCTTATTTCGTTGATTTGGAATTGACATCTCTATAGCGCCATTATATTACAATGCTGGTCAGTTAACATTTATCGCAAATCACTAGATATTTTGTTTGGCCATTTAGCAAGATTCTGTCACTTAAATAAATACTGAATATACCGCCTAAACCCACCTTATTTCGCGCAGATTCACTACTGGAAAAATCGCACGTGTTTTCCGACTCGGTGTCAATTTGTCATTGCACAGTACCGGGAGTATTACGTTGCCGAATTGACCGGAAAAGAAACAATGCAGGTCGGTTATTTGACATTCATTTCAGTCCACGGAAACAGACGTTCCAATAAACCTTTAGAAAAAGTTTTAATCGGATGCTTTACTTCAAGAAATATCAGGCATTAATTAGGAAAGTGATCTGCAACTCCCCGTGATTCGGAACTCCCCCAAACACTGTACATTCATTAACTGATTGTTGCTGCCAGCAATGAGATATTGAATCCTATCTGTCATGACTGTCTGTCCATCTGTATGTCTGATATGTAGTTGATCACACTTAACTTGAAATCATATTCAACTATTGCCCCTTCCCCCCAATTCTCAAGCAATACGATTTCAGGGAATCTTTTAAAAATCCTTAATTCATGGAGATAAAAATGGAACTAGAATGTACATGTATGTACATGTACATAAAGCCATATGTTTACCATGACTACATGTAATATGTCTAGGTCAATTAACACAATATAAATGTTCCACAAACAAAATATCTGTTATGACAATTGAACACAAACTGAACATTCATATTTTCCTCTCAGTAACATGTGAGAACACAGTTTGGATTCACTTGTTTATCAAGGATATAAAAGCCAACATGTACAAGGTATCTTTTTTTGGATAATACATGTAATTCGATGAGGTAGAAATCTGCAGAGAAAATTGTTTTTGCTCCCAGGTGTATTATTGTAATATCAGTTGAGAATCAGTGAGGGAAATGTGAATATGTGGAATTGTTAGCTCTTGGGGACAGCTCACAGGATTTTTGCTCAGTGAGCTGTAAGCTAGCTTATAATTACAGACTTTGAATGGGGAATTAGAGGAGAAATCTGATGTCAGTGTGCTGTCGGTCAATATTAATCGCTACCAAATAAATATGGTACAGATGTACTGAATTGCAGCAGATTTCCAGCATGGCCCATTATATAATGCCAGCATGAATTCAGCATGGTTAGAGTACATAAAGTTTAACCTGGCTACATGCAGCATGGTTCCAGCATGTTTCAAATTTTAGAATTATTGACTGCAACCATGCTGCAGAAATTTCACAGCATATATGGTCCCAGTATATACAGCCTGTGCAGTTGGCATGGCTGCAATCATGCTTGGAATTTGCAGCATGATTTCAGCATGGTAGCTTGCACAGTGGCATGCTACAACCATGTTGCAAGAATTTTGCAGTATGGTTCCAGCATCTTAGCTACAGTATGCTGCAACCATGTTGGAAGAATATTGCAGCATGGTAGCTACAGTCTGTAAAGAGGCATGTTGCATTATTTTAATGCATGGTAGCAATACAACCTGCACAGTGGCAAGCTGTGACCATTTTGCAAGAATTTTGCAGTATATTGTTCCAGCATGGTAGCTACATGAACAGCATATAGGGGCATGCTGCAGCCATGAAGGCAGAATTTTGTAGTATGGTTTCAGCATGGTAGCTACAGCCTACAGCATATTATATTACAGGAGCAATATAATTTTTCACGTGTAAGTTAAAATCGTAATTGTTTTACATTTCTATAAATCTTGGGCAATATATAATTGCATAACCAATGGTATGTGGCCTAGCTACTAATGACAGCTGTCAGTCTACAGAGTATAAGTGAACTTTGTGCACTGATACCAAGTTTACCATGACCTTGTGTGTGGAGCAGACACAATATATAATCGTTATGTTAGTTCTCCCCAGAACAGAATCATTGTTTGACATTTGAACACAAACTCTTCACATTTTCCTCTCTGAAACAAATAAGATCACAAGTTGGATTCACCCCCTATTTAGCAAACTGAGGAGTACCGTACTCGATCCTCACAAGCAGTGTACCCAGAGGTGTACCTAGAGGAGTACTCCTCAAATATGCAAATGCAGAGGAGTATAGTCCTCGCTACACTGCACAGACTCTTGTCTTATGAAGCCTCCTACTTCTCACTACGTATACACTGCAGAGACTTTGTTTTCCAAGCCTACTCCTCACTACACTGCTGGAACATAGCCTGAAATCCCCTACTCCTCCCTACACTGCAGAGACTCTACATGTACCATCTGCCTGCCTACTCCTCAGGGTACACTGCTAACTTTGACGGCATATACCGATCGCTTTGTCTGTCCGTCCGGATTTCTCCGCGCAATATCTCAGTTAATATTCGATGGACAGGATTGAAACTTGCATGGAATGTGGCCAGTGCCTCGTAGTTGTGCAATGTGGAGTCCGAGTTCCTGTATAATTTTCCTGAGTTATGGCCCTTTTTCTGAAGTCTCTGTGAATGGGAGTTGTCCGGACTGGATCTTGCTTAATATTGTATGGACAAGTATGAAATTTGCAGGATATGTGATGAGTCCCCCACAGTTGTGCAGCGTAAACTTACTCCCTGTTTCGCATATATTTTCAAGAGTTATGACCCTTTGTTCCTGAAATCTCTGTGAATTGGGACTAATGTCCAGGCTGGATCTTGGTTAATATTGTATGAACAATTATGAAATTTGTAGTATATGTGGTCAGTGCACTGTAGTTGTGCAGTGTTTCTCTGCATTTTATTTTCAAGAGTTATGGCCCTTTGTTCTTCAAATCTTTGTGAATTGGGAGTTGTCTGGGCTGGATCTCGGTTAATATTATATGGACAGGTATGAAATTTGCATATGTGGTCAGTGCCCCATAGTTGTTCAGGGTGATGTTTCTCTGCTTTCGGTTATATTTTCAAGAGTTATGGCCCTTTGTTTATCAAACCAAAGTGAATGGGATATATTTATTTGTTCAGGCTGGATCTCAGTCCATAACCGATTTGGACCGGGAAAATGGCTATGTATATGTTATTCTACATTCCAAAGCAAATCCATAGGTCCTGAAGTATGAAATTGTCCCAAAAAGAGTGAAGTGGGTGCAAAATTTAAAGTTCACTAATTGCTTCATAATTTCACCACAATATACTCCCAAGGAATGTAGGTGTCATAACCAGGTCGCATTTTCAGATTTGGCAAAAGCCCCTGTGATAATCTTGCATCAAAACATTGTATTATCACTTGTTGGTCGATACTTGGAATATGTATTATGCGAGGCATGGCAAAAAAGTGACTGAAACAGAATTTTTATAATTATCCAAATTAGACCTCTTCCGACCTATAAGGTACTCCCTAAGCTACTCCTCTGACTACAATGTACTACTCCTCAGTTGGCCAGCTTGTTCATTAAACAATAGGCCAACATGTACAATGTATCTTTTTTTATGTAATTCAATGAGGTAGGAATTTGCAGAGATGATTGTAGTAGGATGTTTTTGCTCCCAGGTGTATTTTTGTAATATCAGTTGAGTGTGCGTATAAACTCCTACGTAATCAGTGGGGGGAAATGCGAAGATGTATATAGTAATGTCAGCTCCCACAGTTGGCAGGATTCTTGCTCACCGAACTGTAATTACACACTTCGAATGGGTAAATGGGGAAATAGAGGAGAAATCTGACGTCAGTGAGCTGTCCGTCAATATTAAGCACTGTTCCTACCTCATTTAGGTTATAATATGGAAGGCCTACAGATACACATGTACTGAGTAATGCCTATACTCATTCATTTCTTTTGCTCTTTTTTGATGTTGTCATCACCAACAGAGATGTGTAACCAAATCCAAATTAAGCTTTTACGGATAACAATCATACATGTAGGGGATAGATGGGTATTTCTTTGATTAGGTGTTACCGTTTGTGTGACATCCATGACAAAATATCAACCTACTTTTTTCACAAAATATTTCTTTTCTATAGATTAACTGATTGTTGAGGTTCATCAATAAATTTGTTTTAAGATAATGCCTCACCTGATTCAAAAGAAATAATCTAGTTTTATCATGCATGTTGAACTTGGTGTTGGACGAACGAATTAAGACAGACAAAAACGAAGTTTTATGCATTTTCCCTATGATTCCCAAACATATGTATTGGTCATTGCTTTCCTAGCCCAGAAGTTTCTCAAGTCTTAGAAATAAATATATCATTTAACTTGCTCTTGCTCCTTTAAATCATAATTATGTCCACCATAAAATAATGTGTCGGACAAACGGAGACAGGAAAGTGGCCATAAAATGTCTAATTCCCTCTATTCCAGCATGAATTGATTCTAAAAGGTAGCTAGATGTGAAAAAATAAGTCAATACTTAAGGAAACTGTGTTCAAGTCTGTAATTGTTACTCACAAACGTTTAAACTGCCAAATAGTGTTGGACTAACAGAAGACAGACATGTTGGACTAACAGAAGACAGACAGTGTTGGACAAACAGAAGACGGACAGCATTATAATGGGAATTGCATTCTATATGAATGCCTCAGAATATTTTCAGCTAGATAATAATTCATATAAAGTTGTTAAATGAGATTTGCCACTGAGAATGATAAAGGAAATCCATCTTTTCCCCTGGTTCAACAAAAGTTGTCTTATGTTAGTCCAACATGTCTGTCTTATGTTAGTCCAACCTGTCTGTCTAATTAGTCCAACATGTCTGTCTTCTGTTAGTCCAACCAACATAAATTGGTGATATTCTGTATTTTCATTGACAAAAAGATTGGTAATGTTTGTAAATGATTTGCAAATGACAAAATTCATGTTCATGAATGACAGATGATAAGTCAATTTGTCTCCCAACAGCTTGAACACTGTTTTATCTGAGCTTCAGGTGTCGCCTGTAACACAAATTTGGTTCGTCCAACACAAGGACAGACACACTTATTTTTAAGTCTATGAGTTCTCCGGTTAACATCAACAAAGTATCACCCATAAGTGATGCCAATGGACAAAGGCAGATGGCATTGAACACATTGTCATTATTGGGCCATGCAATATTTGGAGAATTAGACCACTTTGTGGTTGGAAGAACATAGGACAGACAATATTAACTTGATTATTAAAATGTATTTTTTCTTCAACCCAAGTAAGGTACGGTAATTCCCCTGATAATTCAATCACAGGAAGTTCACTTTTCAACTCTGTTATTCAAACACAGAGAAAAAGTAACATTTCCATTCTTCATTCAAATTGAAGAAAAGTCATATAATGACAAAATGTGACACTTTGTAGCTGGTGCCATGAAGAATATTGCCAGATATAGGCCATTTTTGCTGCACTTCCGGTGATCGAATTATTAGGGGAATTACCGTAGATCAAATTTGACTCATTTCAGTTACAAGTACAAGCATCATCAACATTTTGATGAAATTGGTAGTAATTTGTCCATCTGGTTCAACAGTTTTCCAGCATAAAGATGTCATGGCCAGAGAGGACAGACAATGTTAGTCCAACCAGAAATATTAAAGAAATCATATTTTTTCGATAAATGAGTTGATTTGAACATTAAATTGTACATAGAAACATAGTTTTGGTATCAATTTTGTGTGATCACCACTAAACATTTATTCAACTGAATGTTTGATGGCAAATAACACAATCAAAAGGTAGTATGGTAGAAGCATGTCACAGTCAAAATGCAAGAAAACAGCCCATTATGATTAGATTTTAATCTGTTTTAGTAATTAACTTTCACAACTGCCTCCTGTATTATAGAATGTATCTGAACAGTTGTCAAAGCAAGTTGTGGAACCATATTTATTGTTTTCTCCCCAAAATTTTATAACACAAAAATCTGATGGAAATAGGGCTTGCATTTACCATTAAATTGTAGCACCTTAGCAAATTAGAAACACCCAGATTTAAAATGCATAGGTTTACATTTAGACATGCGGCATGCATTTTTTTCTTAGAATGAAAAAAATACTGATGTCTTCATATTTATAGGTCAACAACCAGTATTCTGATGGAAAATTGATCATTACATGTAGTTATTGAACTCCAACATATATCAAATGTTTACTAGTTTGAGCCAACCACTCTCTTAACTTTCGTTTTAATACCAGAAGTCAGCCAATATATCCCACAAAAGCAACATCTATAGACAAATGAGCATTCATATCAATTCAGAATGAATAATGAACTATATATATCCCTCAAAACGCTAATCAACATCTAAAAGTTCAGCTACCTGAAGTTCAAACTCAAAATTACTCTTGATTTTCATGCAGCGCACCCACACTTTGAATTTGAGGTTTTAACATTTAACATGTTATAAACATGTGATTTTGGTACTTTTCTCTATTCCAGAAATACATGTTGCCATGGTGAAAGACCATTTTTTGTGGCTAATTTCAATAAGTAATGCATGTGGTATAACCGTAAAAATATAAGCAAAGAAATTCACCATGTAAAGAGCACACATAAAGCCTAAAATCCCATTGAAAATCATATGTTACCTAGCTTACATTCATATGAAATGATTTATATAAAAAACACAAGGTCGAAATATTTGATTTTCTGGATATGCTCCTTTTTCAAGTACCGGTACGTGTAGTACTTCAATATAAGTGTTATTTAGGGGGGTTAATACCATGCAGTAATTTGTTTTTATATGTGAAAAGTAAAAAATCAAACCCCTGAAATCATTAGATTGAAATTTCAATCTTTCCAGGCCATTCAAAATATTTCCAATCTATTAAAAAAGAATTAAATTAATCTTCTGTGGAGTGATAAGTCATGGTTAGTTTATCAGATTGCAATTTTCAATCTGATTGATCGATTCATAATTGGAAATGAGTGGAAAATTAATGCAAGGAAACTGCAGGATTTAATGAATAGAAAATAAAGAATGTTGAAATATATAAAGATGTAAGCCTGATGAGAATATTTGTTTGCCATCGGAGGTTTATCATTTCCTGTTGGTATAATGTTCATGTATGTACTGGAAAATTTTATTGTTGATATGTGGTATCTTAATTTCAGTCTGCGAATGTTTTTGTAGGCTTTACCCCAGGTGACTGTCATGGTGGGACGACCCACAGACAGCGGGATGTGCCGGGTCATGACAACAGCCAGTAATGTAGAACAGCCCAAGTACGTGGAATTCAATGTACCGACAAAGGACAAGCCAGTGCCGCCAGGTCCTCCCTCATGGTCTAATTACATCAAAGGAGTAGTCACCAATTTTATAGGTACTGGTATTCTACTAATGTCTACATAATATCATTATCTGGATGAAGCAAGTTTGAAAGTTGAAATATATTCTTACATTTGGGAAATGCCTTAGGTATATACAAGGTCACTACAACTAATCAGTATGCTATAATATGTTACGGCAATGTCGCAGCAATGTTGCGGCAATAATAAATTCATTGCCGGAACAGGTGATAAATAGATGTGATTTTGTTTCCGCTAGCAACAAGTTTTGCTGACATTGCTGTAACAATTCAGTCTCTGAAATATTGACACAACCTGGCATCAATATTTCCACAGCCACAACCCTTAATTTCTTGCTGTGACAATTTTTCACCAAGGGTATACCTCTTTTTTTAATACATGTATATCAACTTTGGATGTTTCAGCTGTTCACTGTATGTTAAATTTTTGGTTCGGGATTTCATACAGCTTAAAATCTGATATCATGTAATTTGGTTCTCTCAAAATTTAGACATTTGCATAAATTTTGTTTTTGTAAATTTTGCAGGGAGTGTGGATTCGTTTGATGCAGTTGTAGCATCTTCTGTACCAGTTGGGGGCGGAGTTTCCAGTTCTGCGGCTCTAGAAGTCGCCACCTACACATTTCTTGACCAGCTGATCCCCAACGGACCAGTCGCCATCATCAAAAAAGCTTTGGCCTGTCAAAAAGCTGAACATGACTTTGCAAACATGCCATGTGGGATTATGGATCAGTTCATTTCCTTCCTGGGGGAGAAAGGCCATGCACTTTTAATTGACTGCAGGTATGTGTAGCTCCAAAGAAATTTGATCAGGTTAGAGTTAACCCATACAAGCGTTTTTTAATGAATATCTCATAATTCTGGTGATGAAATGAATCTTTTTGGCGAAAAAATATCCGTATAATGTCTCTTCAAATCCTGAGATAGTTAGAATCCTATAATATGCAAAACATGTACTGAAATTGCACTCGGTGACTGCGTGGATTCTGGCAAAAATTCTATTATTATTTCCATTTTCTCACATGGAATGCTTGCACCTACTGACCAAACTATGCGTTTAAGAATTTCATCATTGGCAAAATTGTTTTGTAGAAGTTATTCAGAAATTATTTTTTTTGCCAAGTTGTGAGATTTTTAATTTAACGAAATTTCGAAAAAGAATGATCCTTAAATGAATTTTTATTATTTGATGCATATTTTCATGTGACTGATTCATTATTGGTAGCAAGTCTCCAAAGAAAATACACCGGGAAAGTAGCAAAACCCTTCATGTAAAATGGCCAATGTTTTTCCCCATAGATGCGAATAAATATTAGTGTCATATTCCAACTATCAATTTATCATTAAAAGTGCATTCGATCTGGGTAATATCAGATATTGATATACTAAACAGTGATGGTTCGTCCTGACTGTTTATCACTAACCTAAGTTCAACACCACATCTAGCTTTACCTGTACAACAGCAGCAGAAGTCCTATCTACACAATAAAGCCTGCCTTTATACTCATTGCTGAGAACACTACACTGTACAATTTCGGTCCAGACTTCCTAAACAGCTGGTCTATCATCATATACTTTTTCTTCAACTTAGTTGTGGTAAATTTATTAGAATCTGCTGTCGGATAATCCCAGGTGTCAATTGGGATATCTGGAGGGTTAAAGACCGGCATTGCAGGGATTGATAAATCTGGATAATTGTGGGGAAATCAGTTGTAGGAATGATCAATCTGGATCATTTTATTAAGATTGATGAGACCCTTTTTGAGAGTGATAAATCTGGGTCATCTTGGTAGGATCAGTTAGACCAGATTTGAGAGTGATAAATCTGGATCATCTTGATGAGATCAGAGAGACTAGTTTTGAGATCAATCAGTGTAGATCATCTTAGTAGGATCAGTGAGGCCAGTTTTGAGAGCTATCAATCTGGATCATCTTGATGGAATCAAGGAGACCAGTTTTGAGATCAATCAGTGTAGATCATCTTAGTAGGATCAGTGAGGCCAGTTTTGAGAGCTATCAATCTGGATCATCTTGATGGAATCAAGGAGACCAGTTTTGAGATCAATCAGTGTAGATCATCTTAGTAGGATCAGTGAGGCCAGTTTTGAGAGCTATCAATCTGGATCATCTTGATGGAATCAAGGAGACCAGTTTTGAGATCAATCAGTGTAGATCATCTTAGTAGGATCAGTGAGGCCAGTTTTGAGAGCTATCAATCTGGATCATCTTGATGGAATCAAGGAGACCAGTTTTGAGATCAATCAGTGTAGATCATCTTAGTAGGATCAGTGAGGCCAGTTTTGAGAGCTATCAATCTGGATCATCTTAATGGAATCAAGGAGACCAGTTTTGAGATCAATCAGTGTAGATCATCTTAGTAGGATCAGTGAGGCCAGTTTTGAGAGCTATCAATCTGGATCATCTTGATGGAATCAAGGAGACCAGTTTTGAGATCAATCAGTGTAGATCATCTTAGTAGGATCAGTGAGGCCAGTTTTGAGAGCTATCAATCTGGATCATCTTGATGGAATCAAGGAGACCAGTTTTGAGATCAATCAGTGTAGATCATCTTAGTAGGATCAGTGAGGCCAGTTTTGAGAGCTATCAATCTGGATCATCTTGATGGAATCAAGGAGACCAGTTTTGAGATCAATCAGTGTAGATCATCTTAGTAGGATCAGTGAGGCCAGTTTTGAGAGCTATCAATCTGGATCATCTTAATGGAATCAAGGAGACCAGTTTTGAGATCAATCAGTGTAGATCATCTTAGTAGGATCAGTGAGGCCAGTTTTGAGAGCTATCAATCTGGATCATCTTGATGGAATCAAGGAGACCAGTTTTGGGATCAATCAGTCTGGATCATCTTAGTAGGATCAGTGAGGCCAGTTTTGAGAGCTATCAATCTGGATCATCTTAATGGAATCAAGGAGACCAGTTTTGAGATCAATCAGTGTAGATCATCTTAGTAGGATCAGTGAGGCCAGTTTTGAGAGCTATCAATCTGGATCATCTTGATGGAATCAAGGAGACCAGTTTTGGGATCAATCAATCTGGACCATCTTGGTGGGATCGAGGAGTTTAATTTGGAGATCAATCAATGTATATCATCTTGATGGGATCAATGAGACATGTTTTGGGATCAATCTAGATCATCTTGGTGGAATCAATGAGACCAGTTTTGGGAACTATCAGTCTGGATTGTCTTGGTGGGATGAGTATGGGCCATTTCTGAAATCAAGTTGAGGATAATATTTTTAGCAGTGCATGGTCTATCGTGACAGTTTTGGTGGTCAATGAAGGAAGCCAATATGGAAGTGATCATAATCAATCTGGATTATTTTGGTCTCCGGATGTGTTTGTGCTGAAGTTCTTCTACCTGTATGTATATATAGTTGCATGAATTCCTCTCTACGCATACTGACATTAGGCAACACAGTAAAGGTTCAAGTAAACCTACAAGAACAAACAAACATCGTGAATCCCACCTGCTGTGTTAGCTCATTATATATTTACACTCTATATTTGTCAGACAGGCTGAACTCCATTGTTTGGCACGCGTATATTTTCAAGGAGTGGGATATCGAATGTTAGAGAATATTTGTTCAAATGGCCAGATTTGGTATAATAGTGTGCAAGAGAATTGTGGGAAAAAAACTTCAAAAATCTATTTCTACCGTATGTAATGTACATGTATTCTAGAGTAATGAGCTACGTTGGAGTAGGCTAAATTTAACATCTCTTACCAAGTGTACTTTTTCCAGGACACATGGAGAAAATCAATACTCAGGTAGTAACAAGTTCAAATTGGTTTACAAAAATTCAATCATCCCATCAAAATTCAATCATCCCATCAAAATTCAATCCTCCCAACGGTCATTCTAATATATTTGATCAATATCAAAACTCATTAAAATAACAAAGAAATAATGAAATGTTAACTTACATGATTTTCAACCATTTTGTCAGCATAACCCCTGGTTTTATGATGGATATATTACATGTAGTATGATTAGAGGATTTACTCTACATCTTATTTTGTGGAAACTTATTATTAAGGATGTCTGCTGGTCATTCTTCTGGTAAAACAAAGTAATAAACTATTTGAATAATGTGTGTTGCTGCATTGGTAATTGTGTAATATGAGGAAAAACAAAGAAAACTATATAAGTTCGTGTCCATTTTATAGCTGTAGACACTTTAAATGAACACCATTTGATAACCCAGAACACATACATGTAGGGAATAGCCCTGGTTTTGAAGCATTATTCATGAGATAATCCTATAAATAGTAAGTAACTTTTTCTTATATTCTAACTGTTTGAAGATAATCGCAATGTCTATCAAAATTTATCAAATTGGATGAATGTTGCTGTGCAAAATTCTCAGCTAGAAGACTATTAAGGGAAATCCCGCTCTTAACTAATAGAGAAGGGAGATCACCTAATGGGATAAATGGGCAAAAACATGGAAAATGGCCGCCAAAGCCCAAAATCACCTCGAATACAGTTACATGTACTTTCTAAAACCATATCAGATATAGGGTCTGCAAATAATTTATATTGGACAATAGGTTTTACAAGCTTATTTCCTGAAACTAATTGCAGCGTCTCTGTGAATGATCGCTGGTTACTGAATACCAGAACTGACGCACTAATTTTCTTTCATAGATCTCTGGAATCACGCCTGGTGCCCATGAAAGATCCCAACATTGTTGTTCTGGTCACAAACTCCAATGTCCGACACAAACTGACAGGCAGTGAATATCCGACCAGACGGAAACAGTGCGAGTCGGCTGCAGAGAGGATGGGCAAGAAAAGTTTGAGAGATGCCAACATGGCTGACTTGACAGGTATGAGATTCAAATAATTCCTTCTTTCTCTGATTGGTCACCACAATTAGTATGCCACAACTTCTCATTCTTTCATTGGGTACTTTATTGTAACACTTGTACATGTTATGTACATTGTTGCACATATATGTTTCCCAGAAGCAAATGAACTAGAATATGTAACCATAGATTAGACAAACTAGAATGCATTGGTCACCGTCTCTCTGCTCATTAACACATTATGTGACGTCACAGTTGCTAAAGATTGATATGTATCATATTTGCATAGATTCAAAACAAAAATTGAGCGATGCATGACAGGAGATGATGCGGGAATTCAAATGCTCAAGTATGAATCATACATAATTAGACACACCCAATTGGACCCCTTGCATGACAACTTTGCATTTCGTCTTGCATTAGTCCATTGCATTAGTCCACCAGATCTGTCCAGCTAGTCTGATATAATGATACACATCACCACTAGTTCATTTGGTACTGGTTCAACTGCTGAGAGAAAGCTAAGCAAAACCCAGACATCTGTGTTTCCAACCTTTTTCCAAGGATAATGTTGGTGTTAATATGACAAGATACATGTATATGTTTAAATTGTGAGTGTGTTTGTTGGTTATTTACCAAAACGATAAAATCAAAGAAAAAAAAAACCTGATTAAATTTAGTTTAATTTTTCTTCCATCATGATTAAATGAATGTTTGTGGCCTGGGCTTTTTGAGACCTGTCCAGGCCTTTTGGTGGGGGGGGCGCGTTTCATTTTTTTCTTAGCCCTTGAGCTATGAGGCTCTACCAGAACATGTAAAAATAAACCAAGCCAATTTGATGATATCACAGCGATGTCATTTTCAAAAAATGCATTTTTTGGTTGATTTTTCCATCAGATTTGAAACAAAAAATGTATATGTGTTTTCTTAGAAAAAAAAAGTTGAATGATAAATTTGTAAATAATAATCTGATGTGAAATAAATAGTTCTTGTCCACTTTTTGTTGCAGAAAAGCAGCAATTTTGAAGAAATGATGAAAAGTCACTTTTCTGGTATCGTACTCCAAATGGTTGCCATTTTGAATTTTCCAATGATCCTCTGCTCGAGGGGTTATATGCAAATAGGCTCAAAATGACCTCAATTTGACCAATGACGAAGTCATGGATTGTCACCTCTCATTTTTACCCCTCGGGGTATTGTTGTTGCCATGTACGTCCGTCCGTCCGTTAACGCTTTTTAGGCAAAACCGCTGGAGGTACAACCACCAAATTTTCAACACTTATTTATCTAGTGCTAAGTCAGACGCCTATTGAAAGTGGCTTCCCTCGGCCCATATTTTACAGAGTTCTGCCCCTTTTACAGATATATTAATTTCTATTTCTGTCCTATATGCCTGAATGTAACCAACTATATGTGCAGAACTGTGTTCGGTATACCTACTATATTTTGGAAACTTATTTATATTGTTGTATTCTACAAGCCAACAAAGGATTACTCGCCTCGGCTT
This sequence comes from Hanleya hanleyi, assembly GCA_036873755.1. Lineage (NCBI taxonomy): Eukaryota > Metazoa > Mollusca > Polyplacophora > Lepidopleurida > Hanleyidae > Hanleya > Hanleya hanleyi. The sequence continues at coordinate 33,462 of JAVTVY010025897.1, forward strand.
GTGGAGTTATGCCCCTTTCGGATGTAATAATCTCCGATTTTGTAATCTGTAGTTGAATGTACAAGTTATATCTGCACATCCGTGTTCGGTACAGCTTATTCGTCTCGGTTCTTATTTTACAGTAGTGCTAAGTCAGACGCCTATCGAAAGTGGCTCCCCTCGGGCCATACTTTACAGAGTTATGCCCCTTTACTGATATATTAATTTCTATTTTTGTCCTATATGCCTGAATGTAACCAACTATATCTGCAGAACTGTGTTCGGTATAGCTACTATATTTTGGAAACTTATTATATTGTTGTATTTTACAAGCCAACAAAGGATAACTCACCTCGGCTTATGGAGTTATGCCCCTTTCGGATGTAATAATCTCCAATTTTGTTATCTGTAGCTGAATGTACAGGTTAAATCTGCAGATCCATGTTCGGTACAGCTTATTCGTCTCGGTTCTTATTTTACAGAGTGCTAAGTCAGACGCCTATTGAAAGTGGCCCCCCTCAACCCATATTTTACAGAGTTCTGCCCCTTTACATATATATAATTTTCTATTTCTGTCCTATATGCCTGAATGTACTACCGGTATATCTTGATCATCTCACATAGAACTATCTCTTCCCCAATTCACACTACACATGGGTCACACTCACTTGGGGAAAGCCAAGGGGTTTTGATTAGATCAATCTCATGTTTTGTCATTCCGGAGGTAGAGTAGAAAGTAATCTCCCATCCAGCACCCAGGCCCGTGGTAGGATTAAAGAAATGATATATACATTGTAATTACAGCTCATCAAGAAGACTTGGATGAAGAGATGTATAAACGAGTTCGCCATGTCATCGGTGAAATCCAGAGGACAGAAGAAGCAGCCACTGCCTTGGAGAATGGAGATTACAGCAAGTTTGGCAAACTGATGGTGGAGAGTCACAATTCCCTGAGGTAAAACTGAAATTCCAGATGTATCTTCAGAAGCACTGAACTGTATTTTATTTGAGGAATTATATCTACAGTTACTCTATATATATATATATGACCTAAAAGTCACTACATGACAGCAGTTGAATGTATTAAACTTGCATGAAAGTACATCTCAGCACTGAGTGAAACAGAAATTCACTCACCTTACAGAAAATCTAAAACCTGTTTAGTCTTAAAATCATAGAGACCATAGATAGAAGGTAACAATGAGACTCACTCACTTGGACTAGATTTTCAATACAATAAATAAACTAATGCCCCAATCATGACAAGATTTTTCTCTCCCTGGCAGAGATGATTACGAGGTAAGCTGTAAGGAATTGGATCAGCTTGTCGAGGCCGCTCTGGAGGTGGATGGCGTGTATGGGTCGCGTATGACTGGAGGCGGGTTTGGAGGATGTACAGTGACACTCGTGAAGAAATCTGCTGTGGACGCTGTGATCAAACATGTACAGGTATACAAGAGAGTTGTTCATCTATTAGGGTTATATACATAAGATAATACCGGACAAAAATGTACCAGTTTCAGTTAAATTAATTGAAATTAGTGAATAGCAATTAATTCATCAGTTGGAATAATTGATGATCAATTGAGCAAATGGATGATCTGTTGAAACAACTGTGGTTAAATTGATCATCAATTACATTATTTGGTCATAAGTTGCCCTAAATCATAATCAGTTGAATTTATTGATCATCAGGTTAATTCACTGATCAATTAAATTTAGTGACATCGATTGAATACATTGATTTTTTGATGATCAAGAGGAATAAATGATAAATAAATTGACTAATTTATCATCAAATGGATCGATTATCATCAATTGAAATAATTGATCAATTGGATTGGATCATTTGATCATCAGTTGCATTGATGGACCACTGATCATCAATTGAATTCACTGAATTGGTTGATCTGTTTGATTATCAATCTGTGACTTAGTTACACAACCTCCAAGTTAATCCTTTGAAACTTAAGCTCCATGCTCTCAAGGCGCCAGCAGGTGCAGTGAGAAAGCAGTTCACAGTGGCTCATTCTTTCATACAGACTCTCTCCTGCATGTCCTAGGGAATATGATGATTTGACACATATCTATCATATTTACACAAGTTATCAATAGTTTAAAATCTGCCCCATGTTAAACAGATAGGAACGAGGGTGACTGAACAAACCAGTGTCTTATTTCACCTGCCACTGATATTGGCTTGAAGTTGTGCAAGTGACTCATTGAATCAGTTCATTATCTGTTAAATCAATTGATCAACTTAAATATTTGATAATCCTGTGAAATGATTGATCATCTGGTGAAATAATTGATTATCACTTGAATTAATTGATCATGAATTGAATTCACTGAATCAAGTAAATCATTTGATTATCAATTGAATCAGTTGATTATCAATTGAGATGTTTTGTAATCAATTGAAATAATTTATCGCTACTTAAATCAATTGATATTTACTTGAATCAATTGATCATGAGTTGTGTTAATTGATGACCAGTGGAATTAACTGATCATGAATTGTTTATCAGTTGGAATCATGGTACTGGTATACATGGTATAGTGAATTATTTTATGGTGCTTTGAAATTTGAAATTTTTATTTTTCGTCTAAAATTGAGAAATTAACAAGGTTTAACTCAACAAAAAACATTCCATAATAATTATAATAATAAGTAAAACTGTGTCGGTGAATTCAGGCAAAACACAAAATGTCATCATTCCTAAACTTTAAATATCAATGTTACTCTGTGGTCCATGTTTGTACAATGTATGTTGTGTAAATCCTCATTTGATCGTGAATGGTAAGTACCCTGGTAATGCAATTTAGTAATTTTGTTTTTCCAGAATCGCTACACTGGAAAAGCGACATTCTACGTGTGCCCACCGGCAGCAGGAGCCAGAAATCTCACATTATAAACTGTGATCAGTGAATAACTCATGGAGAAGAATCATCAACACAGCTGAGATTTTTCTGTGAGAAACTTCAATGAATCCACATTTGGACAGACATGCTACCTGAAAGATATTTTCAGAGATGGAAAGTGGGTGAAGGGGGAATGGTGGCAGCTATAGATAAATCTGTACAGGGTTTGAATCCTATTTAGAATCAGAAATGTTGCATAGGTTTACTTGATAAAAATGTATGCTGATACGATTTCAGAAATGTTGATTAGTATATGTCTTACTGCATTGAGGGAAAATCTCCGCTTCTTTTAGCAGGTCATGGTGTGCCTTATTATCATGCAGGTTGGCATTCACCATCGAATATGAACTGGAAATTACTGTACACTATATGGCACTTTCAAATGAATCTCTGTATCTTTGTATATTAGCATATTATATTACGAAGGGGGATAGATATATACTTGTTAGCTTGATAGACTTATGGGGAAAATATCACCATTATACGAGGGAGAATTGATTCCAACCTGAACTTATATATATCCATCATTGGAAACTTATTACCAGAAGAGGAATTTGATAATAATGTTCTTTCCTGCCTTTACTATTTAATTGATCCCATGTCATTAAATACTTTTGTATTTTGAAGATGCATGATCCGACACCAAACCTCATTAGCTGTCCAGTTTTAGTGCTATTTGCATTCTTACATATTTGAAACTTATTTTTATGCTTTTAAAGTATATATGCTTGTATACTTTTAAAAAAGAATTTGGTCTTCATACAATTGTGTTATTCTTATTACAATGTGTAATATTGGTTAAGAAAGAGCTTACATTTAGTTTGGGAATATTATGATTACAATTGTTTTATTTTCATTTGAATTTGCTGTGCTTACTTTCTATTTATCACCATATATTTACAGTTTCTTTGCCATGTGAACATATATACATATACATGATGTATGCCATATTAATAATATATAGGCAGGTTTGAGAAGTTTGATATGCATTCAAATCTTTGATACGTTCCAAAATAATTTTTTGTCTGTGTTATACATGTACCATTGGGACATGAGAGAGACTATTAGATTATTTCTTTGTTTCATTGCTTCTTGAGTTACACTCCCACAATATGAATCTCAACCTCAATTGCAGGTGCTCGGAAACTTGAAAAGTCCTTTATTTTGCAAATTTCTAGGCCGTGAATGTACTTGAAATTCCAGACTTTTGTCTGTCAGTCCTGGATATAGACCTTGAATTTTAAACTTGATAAATAAATTCGCTTATTATATTGTTGGTTATGCCGTTTGCATTCGAGGATTTATAATGCAAGAATTCTCTGTGTATGTAATGCTTGAAAGATGCTTGAGCGTCCTTTGAAAAAAGCTGATTTAGTATCCTTGAAAGTAATGGAAAAAAATTTGCTAGAAGGGTGAGGACCCTTAACATGTTCCTTTTTTTCTCTCTCTCTCTCTCTCATTGCAACATATCAGAACAATATGTAATGTAAAATGTATGCTATTTCATGATCTCTTAGGTTTTTCTAAGATCTCGGATAGGCACTGAAAATTGCTAATGCTAATCAACTGCTAATGTATGTATTAGTCCATCATCCCCAACTATTTTACTTGTGTGGCATGTACATAAATACAGTATTAATTATAACACAGTGAAATGTATCTCTTTAGAAAATAAAATACCCTGATACAAACGAATGTTTGATGTTTCTTCGTTGATGGGTTTTACATACACATGTATGTGTATACGCTCATAGTATTCAGCTTGTATCACTGACATCCCTACTCTCCTTGTTTTTCCCGCTGATTCACATCGCATATTTCGCGCCTCTTGACCGTAAGGGGGCGCTCTGCACAGTTACCAATGACCAATGAATATCACTCTTACGGACAACCTTGCCACCAGGGGTCGCTCTCCGCTGAAAAATCGGCCGCTCCGACGAACCCTGGGACGACGGTCGCTGAAAGTGGGTCCCATAATACATTGAAAAATTCTTTCACGTGGCCCCTTCCGGTTCCATTGGAACATATCCTATTCCTTATAAAACGTCAGTCATGAGTCATCTTAATGGCCAGTGTCATAACGTCATGACGTCAGAATAGAAAATGTTTCGCAAGAATGCATAAAGAGTTCTGGTAGGCTACGTCATCTTTCAGACGCGCTCGTAACATCCATGACGTCGGGACGTTGGTTTAATCTCCACAGATACGCTCTCGTTATGTTCTAAATTCTAGGGTTTTGTGTGCTATCCAATGACCGATTGTAGTGCTGAGCGCCGTCCCAGAGCCTAGTAGGGAGGACATGACCGGATAGCTCTGGTTTCGAGATTGTCTTACGGAAGAGTCTTGGCATATGTCGTTAACGGCAAAACTTACAATAAACGAACGACAAAACAGCTCTAATTAGGGGAGATTGGGGTACAGTGGGACATGGGGCACAGTGGGACAAGCCATCTAGCTCCTTTGTTAAGTACAGGAAGCACATTACAATATTATCAGCAGAAAGCTACCACCCCCATACAACACCTATATTGATTACATATAAAAACTATCATTGGTAAAAAATTACGAGCAAAAAAACTGTATTTGAGCAGTCCAAGTAAATTCTGAGGACCAAGGATGATATTTATGGCCCAAACCTACACCTGCTTTGATTGGTACCTTAATCTCTGCCAGAGATATACAATACAAACGTTAAACGAAAGTTTGAACCAAAAGTTATCCCCCAGAGGAGTAGTCTCCCTTTAAGGGAGCTCTCCCAGCTCAGCCTGGATATATAAGCCAGCTCCCAGTATACTCTTCCTCTTTTCTCGTTTGTACCTCCAGTGGTGCACGTCAGAGAGTTTGCAATACAGTGCTAGTTGTTGTTGTTCAAAGACTAGTTGTTGTTGTTCAAAGAGTTGTTGTTGTTTCAAGTCTTGTTGTTTTGAAACAATTTCTTTCTGAATTATGTCTTGAGTTTCCTGTTCCCATTCCTTCAAATTCGTGCCATGCGTGTGGGCGAATTTCGACACGCCTAGATGCCCACTCGCGTTGTTTCGTTTGTAAGAATAAAATTGCTATCGGAACGACACGTGTAATGAATGTGTGTCTTGGGATAATGAAGCTTGGAAAAACTATGCTCAAGCCCGTAGATCCTATTTTCTGCAGGCTTCAGAGAACCCCGATCTTTCTGAAGTAGATAGACGGGTGTTGGAAATAGCATTAGTTGAAGACATTAAAATCAATCAAGATATGGGGGGTCCCGGGTTGGATTTGCCCCGTAAGTCTAATACTCCGGCTCCTTCTTCAGGGTCTGAGGATATACCACCTAGTGGGAAGGTTGTACGACAGGATAGCCATGGTGTACTGGATAGCTTAGCAGCTACAGGTCTTGCTTTGTCTGAAGGCCTCCCAAAACCAGTTCCTTTGTTCAAGCAAACAAAGGCCAGGTCTCGCCCACCGCGCTCTATTGTTCCCGTCGGACAAAAGATTTCGTCTTCCCCACATGTTGGTTCTCCTACTCCTTTGTCTATTGGCCTTCCACCTGCTGATTCTCGTAATAGGAATTTACATCAATTATCCCCTTTGCGATTTAAAAGGGCAGGTTTATCTAAAAAGAAAACAACATCTTTTTCTAGGGAAGGCCATTCGGGTTCGGATGTAAATGTGCGTGTTACGGATTTACAACCTCCGGGTTCGACGCATGTTGACACTTCACGTCATCGGTCTCGCGTGTCTGTTCGTCGTTCTGGGTCACCGCATCTCCGTTCTCGTTCTCGTTCGCCTGTACGTCGGTATGTTCCGTCTCAGAGACGTTCCGTTTCACCGTCTCGTCGGGTGTACTCGACTGTACTTGATTCTGTTTCTCCTGTTCGGCGTTCTCGTTCTCCGGTTCGTCGTTCTCTTGCATCGGGTCATCGTGATGCTTATTTACGGGTTTCTCATTCACCGAGTCGTTCTCGTTCTCCGGTTCGACATTCCCGTTTGTCTCCGCGCCATGGGTCACGTCAGTCTGATCATGCGCAGACTCCGTTTCTTGACTATACACTCTATGAGAGTTCTCCGTCCTTACATCGCCGTCACAAGGTTCGATCTCCGTCTTCGGTTTCGACTGCTTTACCGGATGATGATGATTCCTCTTCGGCGTCGGAAAGTTCAGAGGATTCTTCTAATATGGCGTTCTCGGTTAAAATGAAGGCACTTTTGGCGCTTGTTCCGGACATGCCGTGTCCAGCGGATCCGGTTTCGTCACGTGTTAAATGTCCGACTGCTGCTTCGGCTGCGTTTACGTCATCGTCGGCGTCACGAACGTCGTTTTCCTCCTGCGCTCCGTCACCAGCTTGGGAGTCTAATCTGAAGTTATTTGAGGAACAGTTGGAAGAGAACAACAAACTTAAGAAACCTGATTTTTTCCGTCACTCAGTCCATGACAACGTGTTGCCGGAGAAATCACCCAAAATGGATCGGGATTTGAGTCGAATTACGAGATCATCTGCTGCAACTGCTATTTCGGTTCCATTCAAAATTTTCTCAACCATTATGGATATGTTGTCCATCCAACGGGCTACATCTTACGCGGATTGGTTTTTGCTGGCGTCATCCCGGATTTCGTTCGATCCTACGTTACGCGTGAAGGATGGTTCAACTTTGTTATCTCCTGGACGCATTGAGTATTTACGTGGCTTCATGGATACGCTCGTTAAAGCTAACCGTACGGTCATTCAGGCTGGTGCCTTTTCTTACGCTTCTCTTCTGCAAGCGCAACGTTCTACCTTACTGAAGGGTGTCAAACCTGACGTTCCATACTTCGTTAAGGACCTTCTACAAAGGCAGCCATTGTCATCGAAACGGGTTTTCAACAATGCTATTGATTCCGTAATGCCGGCTATTCGCGAGGAACGTACTGCTCGGTTAATTTCGGCCGTTGCTCGGCGCCCTGCCTTTTCTGTGGATCGCAAGCCTTCTCGAGGTCGTACTCCCAAACCCGGCCATCAGAAGGATTTCCCTCAGCATGATTTTCGTGGCATCGACAAACCTCCAGGTAGGGGCCGTGGCCGCCATTCCGCCCGTGGTAAATCTAGTTCCAAGCGCCGAGGCTCTTCTAACAAATGACTATCCGATTTACGATCACGTCAACGATTTCCATCTGCCCGCCTTTCGGCTTTACGATCATCCGGTGGTGGGCGGGCGTCTGCTACATTTCTACGAGAACTGGAATCTTATTACGGACGACCTCTGGATTATAAAAACTCTGAAGGAGGGATTCCTATTCAACTTCCTATCCAGACCCAGACTCATATCTCGGCCCAGGCCCTCACGTATTCCAGTTCCCGCAGGGCATATCCAGATGCTCCTGTCCTCGGTCGACACTCTTATCAAAAAAGGTGCCGTCAGAGAACTTCCTCAAGAAGACGTCAGCGTGGGGTTTTACAGCCACGTTTTCCTGGTGCCCAAAAAGGACTCTGACCAGATGAGGATGGTGATAGACCTCAAAGTTTTGAACAAGTTTCATCTCATAACCCCTCCTCATTTCAAGATGGCGTCTGTATCATCGATTCGGGCCCGCCTAAATCATTTGGATTGGCTGGCCTCAATCGATCTACAGGACGCCTATCTTCACATTCCTATTCATCCTCGTCATCGGCGTTTCTTACGGTTTGTCGTCAACGGTCGGCGCTTCGAATGGCAAGTCCTCCCGTTCGGAGTCAACGTCGCCCCTTGGTTATTCACCCGCATTACGTCACCAGTAATGGCGTTCCTTCATCTTCGGGGTATTTTCATCGAGGTGTATATAGACGATATACTCATGTGGGCCGCAGACATGGATGTTCTCAACGCGCAAGTCCGTTTCACGTTGCTTGTATTACGTCACCTCGGCTTCATCCCGCACCCCCAGAAGTCGGAGTTGGTTCCAGCGCAAGTTCGCCGTTACATCGGGGCGGTGTTCGATACTCGGCTGCAACTGGTACGCCCTCCAGAGGACCGCTGGACCAAAATTCAGATGCTGATTCTAAAGTTTTTATCATCAACGTCTCGAACACGTCAACAGTGGCAAAGTCTTCTAGGTTTGCTCACTTCCACGCAGGATCTTACTCATTACGGCCGTCTCCGGGTTCGTCCGCTGCAGTATCATCTGTCTCCTTATCTTCAGAGGTCATCTCTCAATCCTGCGGTTCCGGTGTTGACGTCACTACATCCACATCTGATTTGGTGGCAGTCTCGTCACAACGTCATGCGGGGAGTTCCGTTCCGATCGCCGGTTCCGGTTTATCATCTCTATACCGATGCTTCCGAGACGGGCTGGGGAGCCCATCTGGACGATCTGGAGGTCTCCGGCAGATGGTCGACTTCGGAGTCCAGACTTCACATCAACCTTCTGGAGATGAAGGCAGTCATCCTTGCTGTTCAACATTGGAGCTTCCTTCTCATCAATTCGTCACTCCTCATAGCTGCGGACAATTCCACGGTCATTGCCCACATCAACAAGGTGGGTACCACCCGGTCCCTCTCGATGTTTCAACTTGTGTGGGTCCTCTTCGACTGGGCTCTCATTCATCACTGCCATCTCCAGGCTCGCCATGTTCCGGGTCGGCTCCTTGCAGACCGACTGTCTCGCCCCGACACCGTCCTTCAGACCGAATGGCAACTTCATCCGGAGGTGTTTCGTCAGATTTCCAGTGTTTGGGAGTCCCCATTGATCGACCTGTTCGCAACGAGGAACAATGCACAGCTGGCCCTCTTCGTCAGTCCGATTTTGGATCCTCAAGCCTTCGCCATCGACGCTCTTTCGATCAGCTGGGACAACTTCATAGCCTATGCCTACCCTCCGATGGCCATCATTCTAGAAGTTCTCCAGAAGATTGCTCAGCACGACTGCGTAGTGTTGCTTGTGGTTCCGTGGTGGCCTCGTCGTCAGTGGTTTCCGGTTCTGCTTCCGCTTCTCACAGCTCCGCCACGACGTCTACCAGTTTGGCCCGGCCTGTTACGTCAACCTCACGGGTTATTTCATCACAACCCGCGGTGGCTCAATTTACACGTCTGCAGACTATCCAGAGTGCACTCACTGTCCAAGGATTTTCAGCGGAAGTTGCACAGACGATGGTGTCAGCCAATCGATCTTCGACGTCACAGCTCTATCAATCAAAATGGGCCTATTTCGTCTCCTGGTGCCGAGAACGTGATACCAATCCCGACTCTGCCTCTGTTTCCTTAGTAGCTGACTTCCTTCTTCACCTCCATCGCGACAAGAAGTTTCAAATCAGCACCATTGAAGGATATCGTTCTGCTTTGGCTAGGGTTTTACGTCTTTCTGCCGGCATCGACATTAGTCTAAATGACAATATCTCTGCGCTCATTCGAGCTTTCGCGCTACAGTCTCGTCGTACTCGCCAGCTGTTACCGAAATGGGATATTGGTGTGGTTCTGTGTGCTCTGATTCGTCCGCCGTTTGAACCCTTGCAGTCCGCGTCTCTTAAAGCTGTGGCCTACAAGACAGTTTTTCTCGCGGCCTTTGCTTTGGCGTCTAGAGTGTCTGAACTTCATGCTCTTGAAAGATCTTCTATGACCTGGTCGGCGGATTGGTCGCGCGTATCGTTCCGTCCTATTCCGGAGTTCATCGCCAAAAATGTGTCTGTTCGCTTAGGTCCGTGTGCGCAACGTTTGTACTCCATCCCTGCGTTATCAGACTTCGTTCATGGCCTCGAAGACGACCTGCTGTTATGCCCTGTTCGAGCCATACGTCACTATCTCGCTCGTACCGACCCCGGTCGGGGCTCGCGTCGTCTTATTCTTGTCCCTGCGTCCCTCGGCGGTACGTGACATTACTAAGTATACCATCGCTTCGTGGTTAAAGAAAACCATTAAGTGGTCTTATCAATTGGCCATTGACGCTCCCCCGCTTCTATCGACTGCTTCTTCTCATGAAATCCGCGCCATCGCTTCGTCATGGCCCTTATGGAAGAACTTGTCCCTCCATGACATTGTCCAGTCTTGTGCCTGGACAGCAAATTCCACGTTTACCAATTTCTATCTGAGAGATATGTCAGTCCAATCAGATAGTATGACCATGCTTGGGCCACTAGTGGCTGCCCAGCACGTGGGCAGGTAACTTTCAAAAAAGAGGGGGGGGGGCAAAATTGTCATCATCGCAGCAAGTCTTCGGCTTGCTGTATCATCTCATCTCATCTCTCAGTCATATTGTTAGTCCACACACTACATGATCACCTGAAAGAAGTAATAGCTCAACTTGCCAGTCAGCGACTCTCAAGACAGCAATCAAGAAACCTGACACAATGGTGAGTTTTAATCTTTGACCTTACTGCAGTTTGGCTTGTGTCATTTCATGTTAAAGCTATGTTCTTCTAGATCATTTCAGCTGAGTCACCTTGCGGTCAACTCACAAGTTCAACGCACAAAGAACTGACACTTTTGTGGGTATAATAATGTATTTATTCCAGGTCACCAGTGTCAGCAACAGTAAAGTAAAGAAAGTTGACATAGACATAGAGGAGACTCAGAGATTCCGCTGTCAACTCTCAACAGTCCACCTTCAGGGTTTAAAGTACACAGAGTTGGACCTAAAGCGGAATGTGGACTAGCGCTGCGAATAGTCTTGTGGACGACTTGTATGGCACGATGGCTAACACTATACCAACTCATACTTGCCTTACCTCCGAACTCGGGTGTCCTGATGCCTCAGTTCCGTTGGCGGTAATACTGCGTATCACTCCACATCACAGATTATGACACCTTGTATGCTACATTGGCGACCAAAGATCCCAACTCATACATGCTGCCTTCCTAGTGCTCATCCCGGCCGTACTGCCTGAGTTCCTATACGGAGGGTAACACTGTGCTCCACATCCAAGACCACAGCTGCATGCATGGAGACATGCATCAAGCTAAGTAACCACTTCTTATATCCTTGACTACCTTCTGAGTTTCTGATCAGGGTTTTCTTGTTGATTGTGATTGTCTTGTTTGTGATTATTTCAGCGGATATTCAGCCTGCTATTGCAAATACATCAAGGCCGAGGTTCCCACCTCCATATGTTGGTAGTGAGGCATAAATCAAAAGCAGGTGTAGGTTTGGGCCATAAATATTAAACATTTATAAACAATGTTACTATTTATAACCAAACCAAACCTGCTTTGATGTAATGGCCCTCCCATCCTTCCCCTCACTCCGCGGCCTTGTACACTACAGGTCTCGGTTTATAACAATGAGAAAAGAGGAAGAGTATACTGGGAGCTGGCTTATATATCCAGGCTGAGCTGGGAGAGCTCCCCTAAAGGGAGACTACTCCTCTGGGGGATAACTCCCCAGGGGAGTTAACTTTTGGTTTAAACTTTCGTTTAACGTTTGTATTGTATATCTCTGGCAGAGATTAAGGCATAAATCAAAGCAGGTTTGGTTTGGTTATAAATAGTAATATTGTTTATAAATGTTTAATATTTTGTTATACCAAATTTTCAGCAGTATTTCATTGCTGTTTTGTTACTACTGAGAAAGGATGGACAAAGGTACAATTTAAATTAAAAATATTTATTATCTCAGATGTATGAATTAGGTTTTTTCAAAAAATAGAAAAAGTTATGCACCTGGGGCGGACTGGGACACTTGTGCTGGGACAATAGTAATCAAATGGTGAAATTTACTTTGACCCTAAAATGGTATCAAAATGCATTATTTTGTTTCCTAGATTATATTAATTGCTAACCCTATCAGATTTGATGAGTTTTACTAACACTTTCAAAGTCAATTGCTTTCTTTGGAATGAAAATCATACAAAATATTTTTATCCTCAAATTTGGCCCCTGGGAAATATTTTACGTGAAGCAGGGATCTGAAATGGCAAATAACTTAACCATCACGGTTGAATCTTCTAAACTCCTATGAAACATATTAGTATATACTGGATATAACATGTATTTTGATTATTGTCCCATCGCGCCCCAGTGGGTGGCCCAGTGTACCCCATAGTGGGGCAAACTGGGACACATTTTTTTACGTTTTTAAAAACGAATTCTGGAGAAAAGTATAAGAGATATTTCAGATTTTTTTGCATGACTATGTCATTCTAACTATAAGTTATAACGAGAGTATAGAAGGCTACACTACATGACAATAATAACAGAGATTTTTGCAAAAAGGTAAAAAATGTCCCAATCCCCCCCGACGTTGATTTCTGAGTTAAGAGTGAACAGATTTTTGGATAACTTCCTCCATTGTTTAGTAAGGTTCGTCAACTGATTGCAAACATTTGTTCACTGATACCTTCAAATAATTAACAAATAAATCCCTGTAAATCTTGTTAATATCCCACTGATAAGATCACGCTTTAGCGTCATGAGTATATAAGGAAATCAAGCTGCCTAGAATGGTGACGTAAAAATACAAGAAGTTTCAAATCAGCACCATTGAAGGATATCGTTCTGCTTTGGCTAGGGTTTTACGTCTTTCTGCCGGCATCGACATTAGTCTAAATGACAATATCTCTGCGCTCATTCGAGCTTTGGCGCTACAGTCTCGTCGTACTCGCCAGCTGTTACCGAAATGGGATATTGGTGTGGTTCTGTGTGCTCTGATTCGTCCGCCGTTTGAACCCTTACAGTCCGCGTCTCTTAAAGCTGTGGCCTACAAGACAGTTTTTCTCGCGGCCTTTGCTTTGGCGTCTAGAGTGTCTGAACTTCATGCTCTTGAAAGATCTTCTATGACCTGGTCGGCGGATTGGTCGCGCGTATCGTTCCGTCCTATTCCGGAGTTCATCGCCAAAAATGTGTCTGTTCGCTTAGGTCCGTGTGCGCAACGTTTGTACTCCATCCCTGCGTTATCAGACTTCGTTCATGGCCTCGAAGACGACCTGCTGTTATGCCCTGTTCGAGCCATACGTCACTATCTCGCTCGTACCGACCCCGGTCGGGGCTCGCGTCGTCTTATTCTTGTCCCTGCGTCCCTCGGCGGTACGTGACATTACTAAGTATACCATCGCTTCGTGGTTAAAGAAAACCATTAAGTGGTCTTATCAATTGGCCATTGACGCTCCCCCGCTTCTATCGACTGCTTCTTCTCATGAAATCCGCGCCATCGCTTCGTCATGGCCCTTATGGAAGAACTTGTCCCTCCATGACATTGTCCAGTCTTGTGCCTGGACAGCAAATTCCACGTTTACCAATTTCTATCTGAGAGATATGTCAGTCCAATCAGATAGTATGACCATGCTTGGGCCACTAGTGGCTGCCCAGCACGTGGGCAGGTAACTTTCAAAAAAGAGGGGGGGGGGCAAAATTGTCATCATCGCAGCAAGTCTTCGGCTTGCTGTATCATCTCATCTCATCTCTCAGTCATATTGTTAGTCCACACACTACATGATCACCTGAAAGAAGTAATAGCTCAACTTGCCAGTCAGCGACTCTCAAGACAGCAATCAAGAAACCTGACACAATGGTGAGTTTTAATCTTTGACCTTACTGCAGTTTGGCTTGTGTCATTTCATGTTAAAGCTATGTTCTTCTAGATCATTTCAGCTGAGTCACCTTGCGGTCAACTCACAAGTTCAACGCACAAAGAACTGACACTTTTGTGAGTATAATAATGTATTTATTCCAGGTCACCAGTGTCAGCAACAGTAAAGTAAAGAAAGTTGACATAGACATAGAGGAGACTCAGAGATTCCGCTGTCAACTCTCAACAGTCCACCTTCAGGGTTTAAAGTACACAGAGTTGGACCTAAAGCGGAATGTGGACTAGCGCTGCGAATAGTCTTGTGGACGACTTGTATGGCACGATGGCTAACACTATACCAACTCATACTTGCCTTACCTCCGAACTCGGGTGTCCTGATGCCTCAGTTCCGTTGGCGGTAATACTGCGTATCACTCCACATCACAGATTATGACACCTTGTATGCTACATTGGCGACCAAAGATCCCAACTCATACATGCTGCCTTCCTAGTGCTCATCCCGGCCGTACTGCCTGAGTTCCTATACGGAGGGTAACACTGTGCTCCACATCCAAGACCACAGCTGCATGCATGGAGACATGCATCAAGCTAAGTAACCACTTCTTATATCCTTGACTACCTTCTGAGTTTCTGATCAGGGTTTTCTTGTTGATTGTGATTGTCTTGTTTGTGATTATTTCAGCGGATATTCAGCCTGCTATTGCAAATACATCAAGGCCGAGGTTCCCACCTCCATATGTTGGTAGTGAGGCATAAATCAAAGCAGGTGTAGGTTTGGGCCATAAATATTAAACATTTATAAACAATGTTACTATTTATAACCAAACCAAACCTGCTTTGATGTAATGGCCCTCCCATCCTTCCCCTCACTCCGCGGCCTTGTACACTACAGGTCTCGGTTTATAACAATGAGAAAAGAGGAAGAGTATACTGGGAGCTGGCTTATATATCCAGGCTGAGCTGGGAGAGCTCCCCTAAAGGGAGACTACTCCTCTGGGGGATAACTCCCCAGGGGAGTTAACTTTTGGTTTAAACTTTCGTTTAACGTTTGTATTGTATATCTCTGGCAGAGATTAAGGCATAAATCAAAGCAGGTTTGGTTTGGTTATAAATAGTAATATTGTTTATAAATGTTTAATATTTTGTTATACCAAATTTTCAGCAGTATTTCATTGCTGTTTTGTTACTACTGAGAAAGGATGGACAAAGGTACAATTTAAATTAAAAATATTTATTATCTCAGATGTATGAATTAGGTTTTTTCAAAAAATAGAAAAAGTTATGCACCTGGGGCGGACTGGGACACTTGTGCTGGGACAATAGTAATCAAATGGTGAAATTTACTTTGACCCTAAAATGGTATCAAAATGCATTATTTTGTTTCCTAGATTATATTAATTGCTAACCCTATCAGATTTGATGAGTTTTACTAACACTTTCAAAGTCAATTGCTTTCTTTGGAATGAAAATCATACAAAATATTTTTATCCTCAAATTTGGCCCCTGGGAAATATTTTACGTGAAGCAGGGATCTGAAATGGCAAATAACTTAACCATCACGGTTGAATCTTCTAAACTCCTATGAAACATATTAGTATATACTGGATATAACATGTATTTTGATTATTGTCCCATCGCGCCCCAGTGGGTGGCCCAGTGTACCCCATAGTGGGGCAAACTGGGACACATTTTTTTACGTTTTTAAAAACGAATTCTGGAGAAAAGTATAAGAGATATTTCAGATTTTTTTGCATGACTATGTCATTCTAACTATAAGTTATAACGAGAGTATAGAAGGCTACACTACATGACAATAATAACAGAGATTTTTGCAAAAAGGTAAAAAATGTCCCAATCCCCCCCGACGTTGATTTCTGAGTTAAGAGTGAACAGATTTTTGGATAACTTCCTCCATTGTTTAGTAAGGTTCGTCAACTGATTGCAAACATTTGTTCACTGATACCTTCAAATAATTAACAAATAAATCCCTGTAAATCTTGTTAATATCCCACTGATAAGATCACGCTTTAGCGTCATGAGTATATAAGGAAATCAAGCTGCCTAGAATGGTGACGTAAAAATACCGTTCAATTGTTTCAGATTTTGAATTGAATGTTGACTGTAATAAAGACGGGGAAAAGTTTCTTTGAGAGATGCGGTAAGAGGGCGTACGTGTCGCTGTCAAAATATTGGCATGGCTTCCACATTACGTGAGAGTCGTGATCTCACTATCATGAAGGCATGACGTAATTTCGATCACGTGAGGTAGTTAGCCAATCGTGGTTAGTATGAGGAATCTGGTTATCTCCGAGCTATTACGGCACGGCGATTGGGTAACCAGATAAAGCGCCCCCTTACGGCCAAGAGGCGCGAACTTGGCGATGTGAATCAGCGGGGGGAACAAGGAGAGTAGGGACGTCAGTGATACAAGCTGTTTATCAGCGTAGTATGTGTATTGAATTTTGGAAGTTCCAAGGAGTTGCAAGGAATCTCTTGTTCTGCAAAAAATGAGGCTGTATGATTCATTCCATTAGGCATGCACCTGAAAATTCATGCTCGGTAGGTAAGAGTTGAGTAGATAATTACGTAATTACGTAATTCCTTTGATGTAATCTCTAAACCTTGATATCAGTTGCCAAGCACATCTGGCCAGTCGCATGATTCCCGCACACAAGAAACCCTGTGGGGGTTTTTTTCTCTAGCAGGAAAAGTTAGGTGACGTATTTGTAAATTTCTCCGTAACACATTGAATTTTTAGTTGGACTTACCTATTTCCTGTCCCTAAAAGCCTCCAGGATTGGTCTGTACAGTTTATATACATCTATGTACCGATTCATTTAGCGATTATCTCGTCAATTTTCACTGTGATTGTTGTAATATCGAATGTACAGTTGGATCGTTCAGTTAACCCTATCTGGCCTGGTTTTTTTGGGACCTGTCCAGGCCTGGGGGGGGGGGCGAAATGGCCCCCCTGATTATTTTTCTTACCCCTTGAGCTAGGGGGCTGAAACTTACCACACTATACCCTTGGGTCAAGTTCCACTAGAAAATGTAAAAAAATCCAAGATGGCCGCTTTTATGACGTCACAGTGACGTCATTTTCAAAAACGACTGGTTGATTTTTTGGTCAGATTTTCCGATTTTTTTATTTATGCAATTTCTTCGCAAAAACTGCATGAAAAATTAGTAAATATTAATGTGATGTGAAATAAAATAGTTTTTGCCCACTTTTCATCGCGGAAAAGCAGAAATTTTGAAGAAATATGACAAAAACAGCACTTTTCTGATACCCCATGTGGCCGCCATCTTGAATTTACCCATGATCCTCTGCTCGGGGGATTATGCAAATAGGCTCAAAATGACCCCAATATGACAAACTATAAAGTCACGGAGTTTCAGCTCTCCATTTTCTGCGTTCCGGAGATAGCGCAGAAAGTTTGGTAGGGGGGGGGGCATTTCGGGTAGGGTTAAGGGACTGAAGAAGATGGCGGCATCCATCTTATTTATTCGATTGGTCGGCTCTCATGCTTCGTGTGGAAATTTATTCATCCCTGATAAATGAATTAATGTTCACACTAGATAAGTAAATCGTATACCAACATGAGAAGGTCTACTTTCCTAGCACAGGAAAGAGTGGCATGGCTCGAAAATCTAAGACTTGATGATAATAATTTACGTTATGCTCAAATGATTAAAGACCCGCTACCTTCGTCCGGCGTCATTTTCAGGGCTGTAAGATTCGTATTGTTCTCTGTGAACTTATGCAATATCATTGTGTCGTTGGTTTATAGTGCAGTCCTCGGGACAAACTACATCTGCTCGGAAATGCTCATCGGTATGTCGCAATCTCCTGGCTTCGATTGCATATAGGGGGGGGGGGGGGGGTACCTTTCGTCTAAACGGCTGCAGGAATGATCTCTGCCCCACCGTAGTAAAACTGTAGAACGGAAGGAACAGTTCGTATGATTCGATGATATTCCATTGGTTTGTGGTTTTAATTGGCATGGATCACCAGCGCGTGATGGATAATGCATGAATGAAAGAACGTACCGGTTCTATTTTCAGGTTGTAGTCATAGATACCCACCCCTACGAAAGCCGAGAGGGTTCTTCAGAGTTTTACTTTTTGACTTCTGACTTCCGACTTCTGTCTTCCGACTTCTGACTTCAGACTTAGGATTTTTTTCTTCTTTTTTAATGCATAAAATCTTAAATTAAGAAACATGGAATAACACAATGCCATTATTATGGCATCGTGTGCTTGAAAAACTGATTGCATGTACTTTTAATAATCAAATAACCATTGAAGTTTATTTTTTTTATTTTGACTTTCGACTTCTGACTTCAGACTTCTAACTTCCGACTTCTGACTTCCGACTTCCGACTTCAGAGTTTTTATATTAGTTATTTATATATTTGGGAGTAATAATGGTACAATCTTATGATATGATTGGGCTTGACAAAATTAGGCTTAGTTTTTTTTGTGTCCAAGCATCTAGGAAATCAGAAAATCGTACATAATATTTGAATAATTGATAAATATATTGACAGCCCCTTGTCGCATTGATGCGTAAATTATCATACTATATTATTCGATAATGTGTTGGAAGTAATTATGATCAGTTTTAATTCAATAGAATTGTGCAAATATTTGATGTAATTGAGTCGCATTTATCTGTGGCATATTACGTTACCACATTTTTTTTTTAAATTTGACCCCTGGACAGGTCCCAAAAAGCCCAGGCCAGATAGGGTTAACCCAGAATATATTTTAATCGATAATAACTGGTACATTTTCGACCTGAAGTTGCCAAAATTATCATAAATGTAAGCTTATTGGTTCTTTATTGTATTTGATCGATATTATCATATTTACATCAGGTATCAATAGATGCAAAACCCGCTCGATGAACGAACCGGAGCTCACGCGGTGGCCCACGTGCTGTGCACTTGTCGCCGCCACTGAGACAAGACAGCATTACCCAACGATTAATGTGGAAAGGGCGCATTAAATGTGATTATTCGTAATGTTACGGTATCAAATTGTGCAATTATATTATGTAATTGAGGCGCCTTTGAATTGTGACATAAGGCATTTCGATTTACATTAGAAGTTATCGCATTTTAATAAACAGAACATAACTCAAGATAAACTTCAATGGTTATCTGATCATGAAAAGTACATGCAATCAGCTTTTCAAGCACATGGTATCATAATAATGGTATTCTGTTATTCCATGTTTCATAATTTTAGATGTAATGCATTATAAAAGCAAAAAGATCCTAAGTCTGAAGTCTGAAGTCAGAAGTCGGAAATCAGAAGTCGGAAATCAGAAGTCGGAAGTCGGAAGTCGGAAGTCAAAAAGTAAAACTCTGAAGAACCCTCTTGGCTTTCGTACACCCCTCCCATCCCCGTCATTTTTTCAATGAAAAGTCCGCCATTTTGTTGCTAAGCCGCGTCACAGCTCTGTAAATTTTGTAAAACTGCTCTACCCAAAAATAGTTCGTTTGCGTTTGTCTTCATATAGTACCGTACTGATGTTATTCAAGACATAATTGAAATATATAATGGCATGGTTGACATAACTGCATAGTTAGAAACTAGATTATGTGACATGTTTCGCGTGTGAGATTAGATTTGGAGCTGTTTGTAAAAAGCGGAAAACGGATCGAGGCTTGGTGAATGGGTATGTCGGTGTTACACAGACGTTCATATACATGTAAACAATATGCGTATGGTTATAGACAGTCAATATCTAAGAAATATTGTTTTCATAGGCGTGCTCAATGGTTATTTTACGCACGGTTAGTGTGGGAAAGATTATATTTTAGGGCAAGGGCGAAGCCCCAACCTGTAACCATCTCGGTCATCTATACGCGGTAAGACTGACCTTGGGATCGTGTGTATCCATTTTCAGCCTACTTCCCAATCTAGCCCCAGAACTCACTTTAGCTGCGAAAACTGACCTCTGGCCTAGTGGATTTCTGGGAGCGAAAACGGAAACATCGCACCTGTTTGTTTACTTTCTTATTTATTCTACTTTTTATGTGTTTTGTACTCTGTCCCAAATGGGATGCTCAGTACAATAAAGAATCTTATTTTATCATGCGCACAATTAATTTTCGGCGGAAACAATCTCGCATTCGTCTATTTCCGTATTGACGAAAATTAGCCCAGTTGCTGAGTTCTGATAGATTGCTATTATTCAACTAAACATAGAAATAGTTTTGTATAATTTGAATGAATTATGTTCGTTTGGTTAAAATTAACTGAATTTCACAATAAAATGCGCCCGAATCTCTTGATTATCAAAGGCACTATTTCGTATCCGGCTCACTACGTGATCGTCATACGCTCCCCACCAGTGGGGAGTTGTGCGTTCTATGTGAGAGGCTCGTTCCGCCAATACGGAAATAGCCGAACGTGAGATTGCCTACTTCCGGCAACTGCAAGAAGGAATTTCCAGAAATCAATACCACGTGACTTCTTCAGTCAATCAGCTAAAGTCTACCGACGTAACCCCAACCAAACTCCGAACAGCGCATGCCAGCTGAACGACTATCGTCTGGCTACAAGACAGCTGGCATGCGCTGTTCGGAGTTTGAACCCCAACGTAACTCGCCATTTTTGAGTCAAGTGATGTCCTACTTGTTCAGAATTACAGATCTACCACACCTCTTGGATGATACGAAAGTTATTCATACCTATATATTTTGTAAGCCCAGGCAATATCTGTTTCCGAAGTGGTATGAAAACCTGTAATTTATCAGATTTCTCGAGTCTGTTCTCCGCCGGATGAAGGCCGAACAGAATCCGGTAAAGTATCGGATATCGCTCCGCGATAATGGAGACACACGATTCGCAAGGCATCTTATTGATGGCGAAGGGTACGCAGATGGGCGAAGCCCGCGCCCTAAAATTTATAAACTTTCCCACACCAACCGTGCGTAAAATAACCATTGAGCAGTCAGCACGCTTATGAAAACATTATTTCTATTCTATTGCACTATACCCAAACTGATTATCAACAAAGATTATAATGAAAAGTTGAAAACATATTTTAAACTTTGACACCCTTTCCTGAAAAAACCCTCGTTCACTGATGTTCCCGTCTCGATTGGCATCGTGGACGAGTTTATAGTGATACTGTCAGCTGTGTGAAAATTACGTGGATATGTACGAAAGCCGAGAGGGGACTTCTGACTTCCGACTTCTGACTTCCGACTTCTGACTTCTGACTTCTGACTTCCGACTTCTGACTTCCGACTTCAGACTTAGGATTTTTTTCATTTATAATGCATTACATCTTAAATTATGAAGCATGGAATAACACAACACCATTATTATGGAATATTGTGCGTAAAAACCTGCTTGCATGTACTTATAATAATCAGATAACCATTGAATTTTATCTTGTGTTATGTTCTGATTATTAAAATGCGATAACTTCTAATGTAAATCGAAATACCCTATGTCACAAGTCAAAGGCGTCTCAATTACATAATATAATTGCACAAATTGATACATTACGAATAATCACATTTAATGCGCCCTTTCCACATTAATCGTCGGATAATGCTGTCTTGTCTTAGTGGCGGCGACAGGTGCACAGCACGTGGACCACCGCGTGATCTCCGGTTCGTTCTCATGATCCCTCCATTATGTTTATAACATGGAGCGGGTTTTTCATGTATTGATAACTGATGTAAATATGATAATATGAATGGATCAAATATCCCAATAAAGGACTAATAAGCTTACATTTATGATAATTTTGACAACTTCAGGTCGAAAATATACCAGTCATTATCCATTAAAATATATTCTGGGTTAACCCTATCTGGCCTGTGCTTTTTGGGATCTGTCCAGGGGGCGCCCCCCCCCCCCCCACACTCCGTAAATATTAAAAAAAAATGTGGTAAGGTAATGTACCTAATGCCACAGATAAATACGACTCAATTACATAAAATAATTGCACAATTCTATTCAACAGATCACAATTACTTCCAAAGCATTATCGAATAATATAGTACGATAATTTACGCATCAATGCGACAAGGAGATGTCATTATATTTATCGATTATTCAAATATTATTTACGATTTTCTGCTTTCCTAGGACACACAAAATAACTAAACCTAATTTTGTCAAGCCCAAGCCAAATCATATCATAAGATCGTACCATTACTTCCAAATATAATTAACAAATAATATAAATATTGTTCGTATCAAGGCATTTTAGTTCTCTCCCCTCCCTTCTCCAAAACTCTTCATAATTTTGATTACTTAAAGGGAAACTCAAATGGAAAATTAAAACTTCTGTCGGGGAGATATTTTGTTGCCATATATTTCTGAAATTGCCCCCATTGTTCTCAATTTTTATTTTATTTTTTCAATTTTTTGCTTGTAAATATTTCCCCTGGTTGATGAGAACTGGTAAAAATTTGATATGCAAATGAGGTATTGGTGAGTTAATTAGACAGACAAATAAGGATATTTAGGATTCTGATATCTTTGCAAATAAAAAGATAACATCAAATGAAAAAGAAAATTATGACATATAAAACTAAATAGAAATATTCGCAATATGACTTATGTTACAGATACTTATAGATATATATATATATATACATAACGACATATCTTTCTATTGGGATAGAACAAGCCCTTTGGGGTTTTATTCCCGCCAATTTTCATTGCATGCTATATAACGCTATTGATTTGTATACTACCTTTCTGTAATTCAGCAACATGTTACTACCTATATATTCTTTGATCGTTGGTGAATAAAAATTCAATTCAATTCAATTCACTGATTCAACTATTATGTACAGTGTACGGTTATGGTTACAATAACAGCACATTATTGCGAGTATTGTGAGTATTTAGAACAGTTTCGAATCAAGCTAATACCTTCGCTACTGAACAAGCACGTTTAGCAAATCACTCATTGCCTCATGCAGTTTTGAACTAAAGCCGGTTACATTTTCTTACAACAAGAAACGTGCGTTACGCAAGTCGAAAGCTCTCGCTAAGGATTAGCATGGCTCTGATAATACGGAATCGTCCCGGTCTGTTGTCTGATCACCGATGAGGTTGTCAACTCGGCAAACGGAGATGCGACCATAGAACTCTGTCGGCTTATCACGACAAATACAACAAAGAGGGATGACTTGGTATTGATGGAGTGGCAAGGTAGACAATGATTTCGTGAGATCGAACTTGTGTGTAATTCCGCTTAATCTGGGACTAGATGCCGTTTGAATACATGTGTATTACATCTCCATAGTGTTAAAGTGAACAGGCACAATCAAAGCGTGACTGAGGTGCATACTCTGGAAAAGACAGAAATTCATTTGGTTAACGAATAATGGTCATATGACTTGTTGCCATTTAGACGGCATCGTTTTTCGCCACCCTTTTTATGTTGCGTTTAATTAGGATCCTATGTATAGAACATCATGTCTTGCTGACATCATTGAAAACTGTTGACCGCTTCTCACTTGTAGGAAACTATCTTGTGTTTTTATTAGTTTTATTTCATACACATTTGGAATTGGTGCTGTTATACGAAATACGGTAGGTCTTTCGATTATTTACGAGGGAATTCTTAGTCAACAAGGGCCCAAGGGTCCGAGGTTTATCTTCAATTGGCAGTCGCGACCATTCCGAAGCGAGTGCACTCGGGCTGTTGTCCTACTCTGATCTCGACTCGGCCGATGAGCGGCTGTTGGATGATACAGACATGGAGGCCGATCCTGGTATACGAAGCTCTTTAGGGGCCGTCTGACGGAAGTCAACCATTTGAAGATGGCTTCGAAGGTTGGACGTCACTTCTTTCTAACCGGCCGTTAGCATCATGCGGGTTTACATCCAGCCCAGCCGACACGTAAAGCTGTAAAGAAGAGCTCAAAAGCGACTGAATGTTCTGCCCGGGCCGGGTTACAAACGTTCAGCCCATTCGTCGGTTGTCGTCTTGCAATGGGCCACTGACGACGCCATGGCACATCTGCGCGTTTTGGGAGCGAAGCAATTCCGCGGCGTATAGTGCAGACGCCTGGCAGCGGGGACCACAGTTCCCCCAGTGTATGCAGTTATATCGTCCTTTGCAGTTGGCAACTGCAACAGGATTGGACCTGGTGACGCAAGTCATAGCCAGAGTACAACTAACCTGACGTAGACTCTTCCTGGCTGTAGACTGGAAAACAAAGACCATTCAACGAATCTCTTGAATCTGCCTCTCGGCAAGGACGAGTTATTTGCTGCTGATGCTCATGTGGACGCGCAGCAGTTGGGATTTCATGGTCAAATAATACCAGATTCATCTTAAGGTGAAACTCAAAGCCATCCCATTTGTACGGTTACCGGTCCTTCGAGGCGGAAGAATCACAGAAGGGGCAACCGAACAATAAAAAGGGCGAGAAGAAGTCAGTGACCGCTTTCCCCACTGCCCAAGACACCGAATCTCCGGCTCAGGACGAGTTAGGGTGTACCGGGCGCGACACACGTGTGTCGCGACCAGGAGATGCCGGGAGGGGGGCCTTCTGATTGCACACCATTGGCTCCTGGAAGCGCTATTGTTCAGACGCCGTGGCTCTGCAGATTGCAGCGGAAGGATACAGGATGGCTTGGAGCATTCCAATTGTTACCGCAGAATCTGGAACAACCAACAGACACAAAGCGGTTGTACGAGAGTTGACGACCCGTCAACGTATTGGGGGACTGATACCAGGATGTTTTTGGTGTCCAAGAAAATCGGGGCAATGGAGACCGGTTTTCAATCTACGAATCCACAAACGCTTTATCGGGACCGAGAATTTAATATGGAAACTCTCAGATCGGTGTGGGCCAGCCTTCGGATAAGCATGTGGGCCGCATCCATAGATGTGAAGGACGCGTATTTGCATGTGCAAATCCACATGGATTGCTGGAAGTAACTATGGTTCGCCACTGACGGCAAGATATTGGAATTCCTGGCATTGCCATTCGGAATTACCGCACCCCCTCCCCGAGTTTTCACACGGATAACGGACGCCCTGACTGTCGTCAAACGCAGGTCTGATATGGACTTTCCACACGCTTTTGAGCGGTTGTATTGTCGATGTATTCAAGTCTGCGCAGACCTCGTCACATCTGTTCATTCATCTGGGGTCACAGTTCGATCTCCTGCTCGGGCGGGTCCGGTCATCGTCGTCATCTAGATCTGTTGGAGTTAGTTCTGGTGGGGTTTTACGCCTGCAGAGCTCTTCCGGTGCGAGCGTTTCTTTGACTTTTGCGGAGACTGGTCAGTCTCGGCGAAGTTGTACATACATTCTACTTCGGTGCTGGAAACAGAGCACGGGACATCTGAACCAACCAATCCGGATAGATTCAGTTCTTTTACCGACCCTGAGCTGGTGGCGTGACCGGGGCAACCTCCCAGCGGGGGCCCCGTTGCATCCATCGCAACCGAATCTAGGCTGTTTACGAACGCCCCCATGGATGTCTGGGAAGCTCATCTAGTCGAGATTCAAGCATCGGGAATGTGGACCGAGGAAGAACGATCTCTGTACATCTCTTGGAGATGAACACAGTCATCATTTCTCTAAAGCGGATTCACCCGATCATTGGGGGGGGGGGGGAATTATTGTGGTCCGATGGGACAGCTCGAAGGTCGCGCGCATAAACAAACAGGGCGGGACCAGATCCGTCCCAGCTATGTATTATGACCTGGATCTAGTGGTGCATAGAGCATCAGGTGACCCATCAGGTGAGTGGCACATATTCCTGGGATACAAAACGTGCTTGGGGACTCTTCTGGCCAAATGGCAGCTGAACGACTTGGTACTCTACACAAGTGCTCGATCAGTAGATGTGAGTGGTCTGCTCACATAGAACTATTTGCCACAAGAAACAACACCAAGCTCCCATCCCCTCTTCGGATCTGGCGCACTCTAGTTCCCATGGTTCTCAACAAGATGAGGATGGATAATTGCCAAGAATATCTAATCGCATCGTTCTGGCCCAAAAATCGTGTTTCATCATTCCCACGAATCTATTCGTAGACTACCAACGCGTATTGCGGGCCGTTCAGATCGACTCACACAGTGCCAGAGGCGTTGGGTTCACAGCAACCCAGCAATGTTTCGACTGACCTCGTGGCTTCTGTCATCGAATCCTGACGTCAGGAGGGGTATTCTCAGCAAGCACCCTCATACATGGCACAATGCAGGCGGCCCTCCTCCAGACTGGTTTATAAAGCTAAATTCGGTCTGTTCTTGGCGTGGTGTTAAAGAAACGATAAGTATTCGGGGGGAGGTGGTGGGGTGATCTAGGTTCGGGCGAAGAGCCCTTTTTGGAAAAAAATATTATTTCTTCTACAAATACCTTTTTCAGACGGAAGCGCCTCCCTATTTGCCTCTTTTCTCATACACCGAACCCCAGCCAGGTGTGCACTTTTGAAGCGAAAGCGAACCACCCCTCAAGATATCCTGGCTACGGCCCTACAGACTGAAAGGTTTCCTTGGATACCCCACGATCGTAATCGTTCAAACACACCTCCCTACGCCTTTCTAACAAGGCGGTGCGCGAAACGTCCATGAAACCACACTGTACTGTCGTACTGTTTTGGGCAAAACCTGTTAATGGAGACCGTTTACGTTTATCCGACGATTGAAGTATCGTCGAGAGCTGAAAATGTGCACTGAAGATGACCAGTGGTCACGATCTGTAATAACCGACAACGAAAAAATGCGTTGCCAACATCGCCAGCACAGTTTCAATGGTCACGTACTAGCGCTATAGCAAATGTAGGAGTTTAGAAGATACTTCACATCAAAACATTATCTAGATTGAAGGCAACACCAACTTTTGATTCAATGTAGCAAAATTTTCAGGAAATATGCGGTCAATTGATTAATACCGTCACCTACATTTAATGGTTGATGATCAAGTGTGATGTCGTCAGTAAATTTTGCACGATTATTCGGTGGCGGATGGTTAGTGGGTGTCTGGTAAGCACGGGTTCCTGTTGCTTCAATCCATTTTGCTGAGAAGCAACAAAAACTTCATAACGCGATGTCTAGCACTATAATATCACTTATCTTTATTACACCATGTAAGCTGCTATCTGGGTCCTGTGTGCTGTCCTCAGTGTTTTATACGATGGATGGAGGGTGTCTGGTTCCATGTTGCTTCAAAGATTTCTTCTTTGAAGTAGCGGGAATGCAACTTGGCTGGGTGGTGCTTAATTGGTTGAAAGCGACGTTAAACTCTATTCACTCACTCACTCGTCAGCGGGTGTCGCCCATATATGCAAATTACCTTTCCCCTCACATCTCCCCTCATATCTCCCCAGATGTGGGAGATGTGGCTGTACAGTACCCTTACAACGTGCGGGTACAACGTGCGAAGATATGGTGTCATACAATGTCACGCACGAGGGCTAAACCTATACCTTCAAACTTACATATACCGTGTTCGTGTGTCGGCCTTGTGCGAATGGGAAAGAACGCAACCCGGCTATAGGGCGAAAACAGTCCCATTCATGAATGACGTGGAGCTGGCGTACAAAGAACACAGCCAAAATGCAAGCTGATTCCAACGTGCAAAGCATTTGAGAAAGCCCCTGCTAAATACGCATCCAAAGGGTGCTTCGAGGAAATCTGATCCTCAGGTAAGAAAATGTATTCCTGGAGAATCTGCCCAGTTGGGTAATCCTAGCCTGTGTAGAGTGCGCTACTTGGGGGGCAAGGGGCCCTATGAACCCGTATGAACCCAAGATCCTCATGGTGCTCATATGAACAGACGCAATCAAAGCGTGACTGAGATACATCTTTCTCTAGATAACGATATTATAACGAAATCATATTAATTAATAATACTGATCCGCGATAGTTGGGTGTACTGCAGAAACCCATTTTACTTTAAACATTCGAACATCGACTGTGTGGCTCTGCGTGTGGATGGACAGCAAAACCAAGATTTGCAAGCAAAAAAAATCGGGAGCTACGTAAACCTTCATGTGGCGATCGGTCAAATCAGCCAAGACGTTTGGAATACCATCAGATTTTGGCGACGGATACATGTTATTCTGCTACGTCCGCACAATCAATCAGCAGAATTCCACAATATTATCCAAGTGAACAAGAGCCGAAACGTCCAAATGATCAAAATGTCGGTCACTCTCCAAGCCGATTGGCGGAAACGGACACCATTCAAATGGTCTTTGCCTAAGACATATTGTCCAAATACGGGTGTACCCCTTGACATACGTCCTCAACCTTAACCCGAACGATCGATCCGGTCAACATTGGCTTTGCAATATACTTGAACGAAGACAAGGGCGAGTACTTTGATCCGCAAGTAGCGATTGAGACCTAACGTTCGACCAGCCAAGCGTTGCAGGAGCACACAGAAGCCTGTGTGAATAGTACTCTCTGCTTTATACGGTTTTATTTGCTCCGTCGATGCCGGGGACTGACCCTCGATATCACCGTTCAGATGTTTGACGAATATTCGCTAGCTGATGGACCGGGATTTCCTGGTGTATGGTTTCTTCATTTCAATGTTTGAGCAACCTTCTGGAGTTAACCCATCTTGTTCTACAGTTCTTGTTCACACAAAGGAATAAAAAACAAGAGATTTCAGCAAAACATATTTCATGTTTATTTTTACATTTTGACAACTGTAAAGACAATGGTTTTACGACATGTCGTGGTATTTCGTAACTTGTGTATAATTCTGCTTAACCCGGGACAAGGAGCTCTATGAACCCGTATGAATCCAAGATCCTTAAGGTGCTCATATGAACAGACGCAGTCAAAGCGTGACTGAGATACATCATTATCTAGATAACGATATTACAACGAAATCATATGGATCATTGAAATCTGTTGTTCGCTTCCCCCTTGCAAGAAACTTGCCTATATTTATGTGTACTATGATTGTTTTGTTTTTCTTTCAGCGCTATCTCCGGAACGACAAAAATGGAGACTCCGCGACTTTATAGTTTATCATATTGGGGTCATTTTGAGCCTATTTGGGTAACTCCCGAGCAGAGGCTCATGGGAAAATTCAAGATGGCGGCCATGTGGGGTCCCAGAAAAGTGATGTTTTGGTCATATTTCTTCAAAATTTCTGCTTTTCCGCGGTGAAAATCGGGAAAAAACTATTTTATTTCACATCACGTTAATTTTTACTAATTTATCATGCAGTTTTTGCGCAGAAATTGCATAAATAAAAAATTCGAAAAATCTGATGAAAAATCGACGAAAAAATGCCGTTTTTGAAAATGACGTCACTGTGACGCCATCAAAGCGGCCATCTTGGATTTTTTTACATTTTCTGATAGAGCTTGACCCAAGGGTAGAGTGTGGTAAGTTTCAGCCCCCTAGCTGAAGGGGTAAGAAAAATAATTAGGGGGGGGGGAGGCGGAATGGCCCCACCCCTCCAGGCCACAACAGGTCCCAAAAAGCCCAGGCCAGATAGGGTTAAATTGGTGCTATTGCTGTTATATGAATTAGATCTTTTGGTTTATGGACCCGGAAATTGTTTAATGGACGACGGCTGAATATTGAATGACGGACTAGACGCTTCTCTATGTCATGCCGATAAAATGAGTAACAGTGAAGAACAAGTGATGTCTTTCACTTGTGTGGTCGGTGGATCCGTGTATCGAGTAGGCGCCTTCGTCTGAAGGGGCAGGTCACATCATCTTCACCTGGACCCCTTAATTACCTAAATGTGTCATGGGGACCCCATAATCTGGTACTGAGCAGTGCAGAACCCTCGTTGGTTCTGCTGATACTTGCTTTGTCTTGCAGGACGCTGATGTACAGGGCTTTGACAATATTCGGATCTCGCCGATTCGCCCCATTGCTACTGAACTTTGCCCAACCGTAAGAAAAGTAGGTATTAGAACAGAGGGCAATCATGACGCCTGGGATCCACTCGAGCTTGAATGTTGGTTTATCGAAGCACTAGTGATCTCGGGGGGAAACCACCGATGGCGTTTCGCTTTGTAGCGAGCTAGCACACAGATCTGCGCTCACCTGGGACTCCCAGTGCCAGCTGAAGATGACCATGTAGACGGAATCCGTGAGCATCTCGATATACTGCCAATATTCCTTGTTGAAAAGGTGACCACGAATTCGAACCAATATTCAATCATGCACAACTATCGATAGACCATGCACCCGATCTAAAGAGGAAGGATATAGGTGGCAGTATTTCTCTTGGAGGTGTCGTCGTCGTCGTCGTCGTCGCATTAACAGTCCTTACACACATATACCTATCCCTTAATGTCTTAATGCCTTGACGCAATCAGATGAAAGAGGGAAAGAAAGACAACAAGTGGTAGTCGGTAATCTGGATATTCGGTGACGATATCAATTTTGGGAAAAATAGTGTTTTAGTGAAGGGCGTTATGTCATCATAGTGTGTAG
Source organism: Hanleya hanleyi (assembly GCA_036873755.1). Taxonomy (NCBI): domain Eukaryota; kingdom Metazoa; phylum Mollusca; class Polyplacophora; order Lepidopleurida; family Hanleyidae; genus Hanleya; species Hanleya hanleyi. The sequence goes on from JAVTVY010025897.1 coordinate 64,230, forward strand.
GGCAGTGAATGCATTGGGAGTTATACGGTATACATACGCCCTTTATTATTAATTGTGAAACGTTTGAGGGATGTTTAAGATCCACAAGAGAGTGCACAAGGTCCACAAAACAAACTGTCAGGCTACCGTGAACGCACTCGTGCACTGATCTTGGCCATCGAGAAAGTTCGATTCAACCTGTCACCTTGTCTGGATCGAGGAGGTTGGAAAGGAAGACCTGTAATGACAACTAAATCAAATTAATACAATACTGATATATAATTCTATGAGTAGGTATACAGGATTCAGATCGTGGTAGCGTACATTTGCTGAAAAGAAGATCCCGGATCTATGAATTACATTTACCTGTACTCTTATAGTCATCTTTATCCGAAGTCCAGTATAGTAGAAAGATATGAACAAATTATCGCGGAAGTCCTAGCTAAATCGCGATCAGACCTGGTCACAGCCACAGTCTGGTCACGACCGGTTCCTTCGTGGTTGGGTCCAGCGTCTATATTCCTTCCCCTGGTCTTCGTGGTTGGATCCAGCGTCTATCGTCTCTCCCCTGGTCTTCGTCCACTCCCGTATGTCGTGTCTCGCTTTGCACGACCTGGCCCCTCCGTGGTTAAATCCGGCGTCTGTCTTCCTTCCCCCGGTCTTCTTCTACGCTCGGGCTGTATGGACTTCTCGTCGTCGTCGTGTCTCGTCTTACACGACCCGGCCCCTCCAAGCTTGGTAACCGCCAATGGATGCGGACGGCCTGGGCACGACAGTGCTCTCACAGTGCAAAGGCTTCTATGGCACCGGCCCGTATCTCTGTAACACCGCAGGAATAATCAACTGCACGGCTGACCACAGCAGCAGACGGCACCCCTCTTAGGAATAAACACCCAGGCTTCAGCGATCCCGTTCACGGTGACTCACTCCGCGGTCCAGCTCCAAAGACGAATCATCAAGGCTAGAGTTCACGGCTACACGGTCCAAATAGGAACTGGCAAGACGGACATCGGTAACACACGGTGAATGGGTAGGCACCTGGTCTAGGACTCCTCTTCACCCACTACTGTATGAACATCCCCAATAGATGGTCACCTGATCTAGGAACCCTCTTTTACTACTACTGTTTGGTCATCCGCAATATGTGGGCACCTCTTCTAGGATACCCCTTTTAATACTACTGTATGATTGGCCGTGAATTATATAACGTACAGGGTTGTGGAAGACTGAGTGAATGGATAATTGTTTATGTATGATTTATTGAGTATGTGTATGAGTATTCAGCTCTAGACTTAAGCCTGTAGCCTGTGGGTGTTAGCGTGAATGTATTTCAACCTGTCGGTTGTGTGTTTAAGTACGTGTGTGCATGGGTAATTGTTTATGTGGGATCTGTGATTGATTTAGTATGCAGCCTCTACACAGGGACGAGCACCCCCTACCGGCTACAGCTACAACGATACCATTAACCCCAGTGCTGTACCCGCACGACTGTACAGTACGGTCGAGTCAGGTAGAGATGAAGTTAAGGTATAGCCACGCTGTCGACACTAACGCCACTTCCCTTATATGTGTTGTAATTTAGTTATTTCCCAGAGCTAGACCCGCTCGACTGTGCAATACGGTCGAGTCGGGTAGAGATAGGATAAACCGTCAACGCTAAGTGTCTATACCTCAATTCCCAGTGCTGTACCCGCACGACTATGCAATACGGTCGAGTCAGGTAGAGATGAGGTTAAAGTAAACGCAGCCCGGCCATGTGAATGTGTGCTATTAAATTCGGCGGCGGCTCTTCTCCAATTCGGCGGCGGCAGGAATTCGGCGGCCTGGTCACGGCTCTTCTCCGGCCCGGCGGTGGCAATCTATAATATCTCTTCTCCCCAATATATGTATGCGTCCTCTCGCCTCAATATTTTTGGTAGACTGACTCGTTTTAGCGGGAGCGTGTCTTATATAGGTCTACCGCTCTTCTGCTGATAACGGTAGAAACAGAAGTCGACGATGCTAGCGCCCTCTTTTATGTCATTTTACAACACTCAGTTTATCTGGACTTCGCTGGGAAAATATGGCTATGGAGGAACAAATCATAATTCATGAAGGACTTATCTGGTAAATCTCAGCCTCCAACTCTCTCTAGTTAATTTACATGACGTGCTACATTTGCATATCGCTCCAACATGCCGCTCCTGACTCACGTCATCAACAGCGAAGCAGCCAGCTTTACCATGGTCCCTTTCGCCATCTCAACTGATCATTTAAGGTAATTTCACTGGGATTTCGAGGCATTGGCTGTCTCCAGGATCATTGTAGTTCATTCTAGGAAAATTATTGCGTTGAATTCCATCAGGTAAGTGAACCGCACACGTAAACACAATGTCACTTTCGCTTTCAACTATAGTCACATGTCATACGCCGGCTGTGATTTATTAAAGGGGAACCCAAGGGGTCGCCTGCATTTCTGCATTTTCGTTACACTACCCCCGCCTTCGAAGAACATGACGTCCTCGTCATGGCTCTCGTCACGCTACCAGCAACACGGGTGTGCAGAACAGAATATATTTACAGCGTATACACAAAAGAAATTACAGGGCGACGGTCCTCTTGACTTCTTGTCCAAGTCGTTGTCAGGTAGAATGGACATCAGGTCTACAGCAGGCCACAGCTGTCTCTTGCTGGAGTCTGTTCATCATGCATCTGAGGCAGTGCAGCCTCGGAATCGGCCAACCTGTTTTCGTCGCTCACAGGAGTACTTGCCGGTCGGCCCTGCACCCCCGGTCTTTCCTCGACGATCACGGGCATCAGTCGTAGTTCTCCGACCATACGGTCGTGCATCTCCTGTCCACTGGCAGGCTAAAACGTAGTCATTAAAACGCCCCCGTCGCTGGATACGACATCCACGAGTCGTCCGTAGAGGACTCCACCTCTCCGACAAGGCCATCTGCTCTTCCGGAAGAGGCAGCTCGACTTCAACAGGGGAATCAGGCGGTAATCCAACCTCGTAATCTGCAACGGACGCTGGGTTCTCCGTCCACTTCTCGTCTGCCGAGGTGCTGGGGATCTCAGTGCGGCTGTGTGTTCCACTGGATGTGGAAAGACCGTGGCAGGCCCAGATTCGTTCTCGGACTCGACATCACCATCCTTCTCCGCAGATTCAGTGGTCTCACTATCCGACGTCTCTCTGGGGAAGGGCTTTAAAAGATCATGTTGGACTACACGGATGCCATCCGCCTCGTCGGCGATGCGATATGTCACATCAGTCAGGGCTTCTTTCACAACAAAAGGCCCTCTCAAGCAAACCTGATCACAAGGCTTGTATCTGTGAGGAAAAACACAGTCCACCACCAGTTGAAATGTGGGTGCCGCCAAAGACGTTTTTGGTGGATCCAGCGGTCGAGAACCATCTCGTCTACGGCCTTCGGGGCAATTCGCTCGACAATGGTCATTTTTATTGCATGGTCAGCACCTTGGTGTCCAGTCTCGGTTACCGTATGGTCGTTGTCGGCCACGCCTATTTCCCCATCTCGACAGGTATCGTCGTGGCCGTTGCCGTCGCGGTGATTCAGCTGCTGAATCTCCGTTCCCATCTTTTTCTCGCCAAGAAAAGCTCTGGTTGTTGCCCATGTTTCATGTCGACGATATCTCTTGAATGCTTCCATTTCAACGGCCGCATGTACTGCCGCATCCAAGTTCTTGGGTCGTGTCTGCCAAACTTGAAATCCCAGATCATCATCGATTACATCCAGGAACTGATCTTTGGCGAGAGTATCCTGAATATCGTCTCCGTCATCAGGATAAGCCAGCTGTGCCAGGCCGATTAACGCATGAGCCAGGCCTGGGAGATCTACATCTCTCCCGCGGTGTCTAGACTTCAGCTGCGACTTGTACAGGTCCATTTGATTCGGAGGGGCAAATCGCCTCTCCAGGGCTTCCTTTAAACGGTCGTAGTCGGTACTGCCCGGTGCAAACTTAAGGCTGGTTAGTACTTGCTGTGCTGAACCCCTTAAAGTGACGGCCAGGTATTGACCCTGTTGCTGGTACGTTCACCCATTTATAACGGCGCAATGACCAAAATGAGACAAATAGTCTCGCCACGGCGTGGTACCGTCGTAGGTAGCGGCCTTCACCATCGTCGTCTTCAGCCGTCTAGATTCTCCATGGGCGTTGACGTCTGTAACGGCTGATCACTCGTCATGGTAGGTGGTTCATCTCGACTTCTTCTTGACGGCGAGCCGTCATGCCTCGACGTCGTCCCAGATACGGCTTCATCTCGACCCCGTCGCGGCTTCTCAGTGGTTCGGCGCCCTCCTTCCAGTCCGGCCGGACTAGAATGGCTGCCATCTTCACTATTCAGTTGAGTCATCGCGATTTGATTTCTCAGTATCGTGGACATCTGTCCCATCATGGAGGCCACCGATGTACATAATACGTTAATGGCGTCACGCTGGTCTTCTACCTCTCGTCTCAGGTTAACCTCGGGCTGCTCATCTACTGGCTCACGCCCCTTTCAGTCAATCTTCGGTAGCCGTCTCCGCCGAAGATCGTGGCGTCAGGTCGGCCGGTGGTGCCAACAGCACCGATTCCAGTTCTTGCGTGGACAGGTCAAGAAGATTTCCAGAAGCCAGGGTAGCTGTAGTCGATCGCCCGGAACCTACGCCTCTTCCCGTGTCACGTAGTCCGCAAGGAGTCGGTGTCTGGGGAAGCTTCCGTCTGGTTCTCTTCATCGCTGATAGTGGTAGTCCGGCGACGAATTCTTCAGTCATATTCATGGTTGTCTGGGTCGGATTCATTCTATCCGCCAAGCTTGGTCTCCTTTCCATCGTCTCCCAGCGGCCACCAGCTGAAACGTTCGAGGGATGTTTCACATCAACAAGAGAGCGCGCAAGATCCACAAGACAAACTGTCAGGCTACCGTGAAAGCACTCGTGCACTGATCTTGGCCAACGAGGGAGTTCGATTCAACCGGTCACCTTGTCTGGATCGAGGAGGTTGGAAAGCACCTGTAATGACAACCGAAGCAAATTAATACAGTACTGACATATAATTCTATGAGCAGGTATACAGGATTCAGATCGCGGTAGCGTACATTTCCTGAAAAGAAGATACCTGATCTATTAGTTACATTTACCTGTACTCTCATAGTTATCTTTAACCGAAGTCCAATATAATAGAAAGATATATACAAATTATCGCGGTAGCCCAATCGCGATCAGGCCACAGTCTGGTCACGACCGGTTCCTTCGTGGTTGGGTCAAGCGTCTATCTTCCTTCCCCTGCTCTTCGTGGTTGGGTCTAGCGTCTATCTTCCTTCCTTCGGCCACTCCCGTATGGATGGACTTTACGTCGTGTCTCGTCTTACACAACCTGACCCCTCCGTGGTTAAATCCGGCGTCTGTCTTCCTTCCCTCGGACTTCTTCTATGCTCGGGCTGTATGGACTTCTCGTCTCGTCTTACACGACCTGGCCCCTCCAAGCTTGGTAACTGTCAATGGATGCGGACGGCCTGGACACGACAGTACTCTCACAGTACAAAGGCTTCTACGGCACTGTACTCTCTGTAACACCGCAGGACTAATCAACTGCACGGCTGACCACAGTAGCAGACGGCACCCCTCGTAGGAATAAACCCTCAGGCTCCAGTGACCCCCTCACGGTGACTCACTCCGCGGTCCGGCTCCAAGGACGAATGATCAAGGCTAGAGTTCATGGCTACACGGTCCACATAGGATCTGGCGACACGGACGTCGGTAACACACGGATTGTCTAGTAACCCTCTTTTCCCACTACTGCATGCACCTCCCTAATAGATGGTCACCTGGTCTAGGAACCCTCTTCTACTACTACTACTGTATGGACATCCGCAATATGTGGGCACCTGATCTAGGAATCCTCCTTTTACTACTACTGTATGGGACAGTATTAATATATGATTGGCCGTGAATTATATAACGTATGTACAGTCTGTAGGTTATGTGTTTAAGTACCTGTGTGCATGGATAATTGTTTATGTAGGATCTGTGATTGATTTAGTATAGCTGCAGCCTCTACACAGGGACGAGCATCCCCTACCAGCTACAGCTACACCGATACCATCAACCTCAGTGCTGTACCCGTACGACCGTGCAATAAGGTCGAGTCAGGTAGAGATCAAGCTATATGGTATGGCCACGCTGTCGACACTAACGCCTTTAGTTATTTCCCAGAGCTAGACCCGCACAACTGTGCAATACGGTCGAGTCGGGGAGAGATATGATAGACCGTCAACGCTAAGTGTTCATACCTCAATTCCCAGTGCTGTACCAGCACGACTGTGCAATACGGTTGAGTCAGGTAGAGATGAGATTAAAGTAAACCCAGCCCGAACATGTGAATGTGTGCTATTAAATTCGGCGGCCTGGTCACGGCTCTTCTCCGGCCCGGCGACGGCAATCTATAATATCTCTTCTCCCCAATATATTTATGCGTCCTCTCAGCTCAAGATTTCTGGTAGACTGATAACGGTAGAAACAGAAGTCGACGATGCTGGTGCCCTCTTTTATGTCATTTTACAACACTCCCCGATCAGTTTATCTGGACTTCGCTAGGAAAATATGGCTATGGAGGAACAAACCATAATTCATAACGGACTTAACTGGTAAATCTCAGCCTCCAACTCTCTCCAGTTAATTTACACGACGACCTCAAAGTTCACCGTCCTACATTTGCATATCGCTTCAACACTTCCGCATTCCTGACTGACGTCATCAACAGCGAAGCAGCCAGTTTTACTATAGTCCCTTTCGACGTCTGAACTGATCATTTAAGGTAATTTCAGCGGGGATTTCGAGGCATTGACTGTCTCCAGGATTATTGTAGTTCATTCTAGGAAAATTACGGCGTTGAATTCCATCAGGTAAGTGAACCGCGCACATAAACACAATATCACTTTCCCTTTCAACTATAGTCACATATCATACGTCAGTTGTGATTTATTAAAGGGGAACCCAAGGGGTCGCCTGCATTTCTGCACTTTCGTTACACTTGGCTACGCAGTATGGACCCGTTAGTATCATAACATGGTATGGGCCTTTATCATGGCGTAATGTCTCTCGCAGAATGTAAACATGCAAGGTGGTCGTCACGACGTCCATCGATCGTCGGTACAGGTCAAAGCGAATTCCGTATGGAACCCCTTTTTATCTGCACTTCCAACATCATGTAACCGACGTCATCCTGGCGTACGGGGCTTTCCCACGGTTTTCCCGCTGGCTTGTTCGGTGTCGCCGGCGATCCTACATACAGTTCAATGACACATCGGCATGTTATAAGTATGGGACTATGATCAGTGCGATCCTAATAACCAAAATTGCGTCTTATTGTTGTCTGTAAGCCGGATGATGGCGATCGTGGGTCCATCTACACATAAAAGGGTGTATGGAAATCCTGTTCAGAATAAAATCTGGAAAACCGTACGGTACACCTATGAAACACTAGGATTTATTTAGTGGAGCAAAGTATAGAGTGTGGGTATTCAATCGATTTGAATGACGCTGTAGAGCACGGCTGGAGAGGCCGTTGTTTGAATTTCGTCGGTAAAGTCATCGTGCGCATGCGCACCTGGCCGGTAGGACTGGGGTGGAAGTTTTGAGGTACGTGGGTTAGAATCAGGCTTGTGCAGTATCCCGTCAATCTGCGCATGCGTTATCTGAAAATAGTAGAAAATGGGCATTCAAGGCGGGAGGTTTTCGATGTTTTCAAAAAAATTTGTGGAGTAAAGTATATAGGGTGTGTGTATTTACTCGACTTGGCTGAGGCTGTAGAATACGACTGGAGGAGTAGGTTGACATTCACCTGTAAATTAGGTCACTCGTCGGGAAGGCATGGGATGGAGATTTTGGGAGTACAGGTGAGCTAAATAATTACAGGGATCACTTTGTGTTCTTCTGATGTTTTCAGAAATATGCATTCAGTATGGCGGAATTTTTGTCCATCACCCATGTTATGCTGAGTTTAATCCTGTTAATCTACCCGTGCCCAGATGATTCTGAGGACCCTGCGTGCGGCATTTCAGACATCTACGCGGCTGAAGACGGGATATAACACCTTAGTGCTCTTCTTTCAACTGACTTAACTGTTTACGAAGTAGACTCTCCAGAGCAACTAATGAGCGATATGGCCTTGGCGCCCGTCAACGCTCGGTAACGCCTGTCTTAACGCCTGTTGATGCCCGTCTACTAAAGCAGCCCTATCTGGAAGACGAGCACAGTCGACATCCAACCGTCAACATGGTTTATAGAATACATGCCCTTAGTGTTAACGCATGTTCATCAGACACTACGATATGATGCGGCACCAAAGAACTTTGCATACTGAGAGCGATGAGTCAGAATTCGAGGATGAAGCTATTAATACTCATGCTGGAGCGATGGAAGATACCGGAGTGGATAACTTACAAGAGGCGTACACCACCATGCACCCCACATCAGAAAACAGTCATGGTGATCTATGAACAGTGTAACCAGCTGCCATTTGAAATGAAAGGCAGCTCTAAGCATATGTCCATCATGAACACCAAGCCTCACTTGGAAGAGGATATGAGGATACCACCCGCAGAGACCGCCCTGAAAAAACGGGTGTTCCAGAACATTTTGTCGTTACAGTATCCTAGACAGCCCGAAGACCATTAGGACAAGAGACAGCGATCATTGACACAACATCAAAAGGCGGCTTCTGATTGGACAAGAGCAATCGAGAATACGTTTAACGGACAAGAGCTAACATGACTGAAGACAGATGCCAAACCTAAATGGCGGCTTCTGATCGGGCAAGAGCAGCTGTCGATGCTTCTGATACACGGGCAACAGCATACGTGAATTAAAACATACCCAACGCGGCTCTCCCAGCGGGAGTGTAATGTGATGGAGGGAATAATAAACTATATGAAAACTTGTGAATATCTTGATCGTTCTGTCTCCCATCTGATTGCGTCAAGGCATTACCGGTAAGGTATAGGTATAGGTGTGTGTAAGATATGTTACTCCCCCAGCGTTAGGGCGTCACTGCAATAAGGCAGATGTTGGCGGCGTTACCGCGTTACGACGACGGCTATTTCCTGTACTTCAAGGTGTGAAACGTGTAAGTAGGACACCCAGATGACACGAGTAAATTCTCCTGTGCGCACTTCAATATTCTTTCCCCGACTGCGCAGGCGCATCATGACGTGACCGAATAAAACCATTACTCCAGTCTAGCTCAACCTCATTAGAGCTTCAGTAGGACACCCAGCAAGGATAACACATTTGTCATACCCCAGGTGATTTACAATATGATCTTAGAGTGATCTCCCTTTGACTGTAAATGCATACAGATATTGATACACCATTCACTATGTTATCCAGAGGAGTTAGCTCCCCTGAAAGAGCTCTCGGGAGACGAGTGTGGAATGCACCCTACAGATAGGAAGTCGGTTTAGACATGGTAAATTCCTGTAAATCTGTACTAAGTTTGTGTTTCTGGTTGAATACAGCTCATAGTATTTCAAGATATTTGACTGTTTCTGTTTTTGTGGCACTCGGTGACGCCGGTGGCGTGACAAATGGCGACGAGGATGGGATCCAAGCAGAACTTTGAACTGAAAGAAATGTCAGTGATCATCGAGTGCCCATAATTCGACATCAACACGTGGTTGACGATTTGAACTGGTTTCAGCGTAAGTGCTATTTGGGCGACATGCCGCTATGAACTGAAATAAAACATCATTGCAACGTGTTCCATTTCGTTCCATGAACTGATGAATGAACTAACTGTTAATTGTCTGATTTCACGATTTATGACTAGAATTGGAAAGGAAAATTCCGCCAAAAACTGATCAGGTGACGTGACTGGTTTTCTGTCCTAAAATTTGCTGTGATTAAACACCATGGAGGGCAGACAAGGAGAACATTTGGAAGGTGACATTGTAGAAGGGGGACAATTAACAATGCAGCATATGGACAATAAAATATCAGGGATAGAAAATCAATTTACAGGATTAAATGATCAAGTCAAGAACTTGACAGAAATGATGGGGCGATTGTTGGGACAAAACAACACTACACCAAATACGACAAGTAGTCATATCCCTACCCCACTTACATCTAGTGTTCAGTCACAACAGGATTCCAGTCCACAACCAGTATTCCGTGCTTTCGAACAGCCGAAATTATACTGCATCCTACCGAAACATTCTTTTTCCTCCGTGCTAGAAAAAGATGGATTCACATTAGCACATTTCCTGAAAATGTTTGAAGAGGAATGTCGGATAAGAAAGGTTGCTGAAACTGTCAAACCACACATCTTTATGCTACAATGCGTGGAACCAGCGAGGTCCCTTGTACGATCCTCGGCAAAAGGCTGGAATTCTTGGCCAACATTTCGATCAGAATTAATGAACATGTTTTGCACCGAGGCTGATCGAGCTCATGCGAATCGAGCCCTCTCCGCTGTAGAACTGAAATCTGATGAAAAGTACTGGACTCTTATGGACAGAATAAGAAGCCTAACTTACCAGGCATATAGCCATGAGATATATTTTGATATCGAAGGGAACATGGAAATTAGACATGACAGAGAAATGAATACGCGAATCACTGACCGATTCATGCAGAGTGTAAAAGACAAAGCGCTGAAGTCAGTTCTGATAAGCGAGTTGAATCGCGAGCCCGGATCGAAAGGTGATCCGGACTACATTGCGAGATTAGCTGATCAGACCCACCAGTACCTGAATTTTGCAGACCCGCAAACGACATCACCTACTAGTAGTATACAAAGTGCAGATGACACCCTTCAGACCAAACAAACACAGTATGTCTATCAGGATGTCAGAGATGAAGGTAATAATGCTCAACATCGTAATTGGTCTGCCGGTCCAAGATACCCGAACAATACTTACCGTTATCAAGGTTCGAACAACCATCACAATGCCCCAAACTTTCAAAGGTCATATAATTTCAGAGGTTTCCAGAAAGGACATTAAAGGGTTCAAAATAACTCGTTCCAGCCAGGCCAAGACCGTTACAGGATGCCAAATCCAGGCACATTCAACAAATTTGAAGGCAATGCACAGCGAGCAAGCGCGATACAAAGTCAGAATCAGGATAGGCCTAAGGATAAACAGCATATCCAGTGTTGGGGGTGCTCGGGGTGGGGTCACTTCAAATCCCAATGCCCAACTGTCCGTCAATTAAATGGTTGGAATGAAAAGCCATCTAGATTTCCAAAGTCAGATGCAGTTAATTTGGACCACAGTGGTCACGGCACATATCCAGAAAACTTCGGATATCCTACAGACAACATGTACCCCCCCTGACTACAATTATTCCAACAACAATGCAGCATATCCACTACAGAGAACTGATCAGTTGTGGGAAGATTTGGGGAATAGTGGACCACCAGGCAGTACATTTTCCACTCATGGAAATAGTAATCCATCTCATGGAAATTACAATGCCCAGACACTTTCAGCTAAACCCAAGAGTAGCACAGATACATCTTCTGTAGAACATACAGGAGTACTGACGAGTTTCCTGCCAGGAAAGGGAGTGTTCGTCAATGTTAAGATCAACAACATTGAAACAAGAGCATTGGTTGACACTGGTGCTGACGTGACCCTTGTCTCACAGCAGTGGTTTCGAAATAACCTACCACAGGTGAAACTTAATCCTGTGAGCATAAAACTGTCTGTCGCCTCCAATGAAATGCTACCAGTAAAAGGATCTTTCAGGGCAACCATCTCAGCAGATTCTCAAGATTTCTCGTAGACTGTCTTGGTGACCGAAACACTGAACTGTGATGCAATAATAGGAACTGACTTCATGAGAAGACATGGATGTCACATCGACTTGCAGCAAAACATGTTTACCATGGGAACAGATCAAATGTTGATGGAACAAAATTAGGTGGTTACACTAAAGAACACCACTATTCCAGCTAACTCAGAGAAGATAATTCCAGTTAAGTTGATGTGGGATTCAGCTGTTAACCATCTTCACCTGGAAGAACGGCAGGTTTGTTTCACTGGCAGTGATTACTTAATTACCGAACTGAAGCTGTCAGTAGCTGACTGTTTTGTGAGACCGGAGCGCAGTGTAATCAACGTCCTGGTCTCTAACCTGTCAACTGAGGATGTACAAATTGACAGGGGTAAAGTGGTTGGAAAGGTGGAAGAAGTGGAGGCGTTCTACCACGAGTTAATTGGTATGACTGATAGTGACCTGATATGTGTGAACCGCATCATGTATCAAGCGGGAACTGTAGATAGTGTAGCAGACATGCCGAAACGAATGAAATACCCAGAAGATCTAAGATCCATGAATCTGATTGATTTTGACCGATTGGACATCTCGAAAGAAAATCGAGAGAAATTTGAGAGAACCTGCACAGAACACCATGAAGTGTTTTCCAGAGGAAAATGGGATCTTGGTGAATGTGATCTTGTCCCCCATGAAATCCAACTGAAAGAAGGCGCTACACCAGTGCAGTCACTTCCTAGGAGGGTTCCTTATCACCTAAAGGAAAAACTTAAGGAAGAGCTATATAACATGCTCCAAGGCTATTCCACCAAGCGCCTCCACTCAAAGTTTCTCAAATTTGGCGATACATATCGCATGCTGATAGCAAAATACGAACCTAGCGTGCAAGATCTATGGCGCTACGTTTCGTAACATGTGTCTAATTCCGCTTAACCCGGGGCTAGGGGCCGTATGAGCCCATGTACTTCAAGATCCTCATGGTACTCATATGAACAGTCACAATCAAAGCGTGACTGAGGTACATCATTTTTAGATGACGACTCTATAACGAATATTATGGATTAAGAGTACTGATCAGCGATACGGATTTGATATTTTGGAACATCATGATGTCTTGCCGGCATCATTGAAAACTGTTGACCGCTTCTCTCTTGCAGGAAACAAGCCTATGTTTATGTATACTTTTGTCTTTTTGAATTTGGTGCTAATACTGTTATATGGAAATGGAATAGGTCTTTGGATTATGGACGCGGATATTCTCTAATGGACGACGGCTGGATTATGAATGACGGACTAGACGCTTGTAATTATAGAGAGAAGCACCAGCAACTGGTCCAGTCCAATAGTGATCGTACAAAAGAAAGATGGCGGAATCCGCATCTGTGTTGACCTGAGAAAAGTTAACAATCAAGTTTACAATGAGACCTTTCCACTGGCAAACATCGAAGATGTCTTGAGTCAACTCCATGGTATGGGATACTTCACAACCTTGGACATGCAATCCGGGTTCCACCAGCAGGTATTAGATCCTGCAAGTCGGCATATCACCGCTTTTGTTTGCCCGGAAGGAACTTTCCAATTCCGACGAGTGAGTGAGTGAGTAGGATTTAACGTCGTTTTCAACATTGTTTCAGTCATATCACGACGGTGCCTACATGTGCCAGAACACGAGAGTGTCCACAGTTCCTATTATTCTGGACACTGATCAGCCCAGTCAGTACAGCACCCGGTCACCCATCCAAGTATTGAACGAGCTCAACGCTGCTTAACTTCGGTGATCTGACGAGAACCGGTGTGCCCAACGTGATGCGCCGTACCCCAATTCCGACGAACACCATTTGGCCTGAATAGAAGAGTTTCTGCCGAATGATGAAGGCTGTATTGGGCGATTTGGTTGGAAATGTATGCTACGTTTACATAGATGACATACTCATCATGAGCAAAGACGAAAAGTCACATGTTGAAGCGATACAACAAGTATTAGATCGGCTTGATGAGCATCACATCCGCCTGAAACCATCCAAGTGTGAGTGGTTCAAACCTGAAACGAAGTTCGTTGGTTACAAAGTCGGCAGCCAAGGTATTGAGATGGATCCGGATAGAATCCAAATAATCAAAGAATGGCCTCAACCGAAAAGTGTAAAGGAAGTCCGTCGGTTCATGGGAATGCTTCAGTACTATCGCAAATTCATCAGGAACTTCGCTTTAATCGCAGCTCCAATCACAAAGCTAACCAAAGACAAGGTCACATGGGAATGGACAGGCATTCAAGAGGAAGCGTTCCAAAAGCTGAAATCGTTACTTACCAGCCCGCCAGTCCTCACACATCCAGACTTTACCAAACCATTTATTCTAACAACTGATGCTTCCGGATTTGCCATAGGTGCCGTCCTTTCGCAGCTCATTGAGAGTGAAGACCAGCCAATAGCTTTTGGCTCTAGACAGTTGAGCGACACTGAACAGAATTACTCGGCTCACCAACAGGAATCTCTGGCCATGGTATACTTTGTGCAGAAGTACCGACACTTTCTTTTGGGCAAGAAGTTCACCTTACGAACCGATTGTAGAGCACTGACCTTCTTGATGACGGGTACATCAAAACAGACTGCTGTATTGGCGAAATATGTAGAAGCTCTGGCTAGCTTTGATTTTGAAGTACGTCATCGCCCCCGGAGTATCGAATAGGGTCGCTGATGCTCTGTCCCGATATCCGCCATACGAGAACTGTTCTGACTGCAAGAAGGGTACTTACCTGGAGATAAATTCTGTACGTCTCAGTGATGCATCCTGGCTCTCCTGTGTCTCGAAAGAGGAGATGCAGCTAGCACAACATGACGACGACCTACTGCGTGAAGTCATTCACTGGATTAACAAGGGACAGAAGTGTCCAATAGAGAACTTACCTGTTCAGGACCCTCGTCTTCGTTCATATTGGAATGTCTTTCCAAGGTGCAGAATAGAGTATGGATTGTTGTGGTACTATGATAACAAGGAAGACACCCTTCGACTGATTGTTCCAGAAAAGTTCAGGAGGAACATACTTGAACTGATGCATGACCACGAACTGAAAGTTCTTTTGGATCGGTATGAAACGGGATTGCGAAAACTGGATAAGGTCATGTGAATCCTGTGTAGCCTGCAAGAGAAGTGTTCAGAAAGCACCACTGCAGGAGCCATGGCGACCGACTTCTCCCGACGAGAAACTGTGTATAGACTGCATAGGCCCACTACCGCGTTCAAAGGAGGGCTACGGGTACGCCATCTGTGTGATGGATGAATTCTCCAAATTTGCACAAGCATTCCCTTTACGGTCACTGACTGCTAAAGAGACTGCCGAAGTTCTGGTAAAGCAGTACTGCTGTAAACAAGGCGTTATCCCTTTGATGATTTTGAGTGACCGAGGAACGAATTTCACCAGTGAACTGTTCAGAGAGGTCTGCAGAGCACTTCATATTAATGGGGTCACTACACTCCCTTATTCTCCTACTAGTAATGGAGCTATAGAAAGATGGAACTGTACTCTTAAAACAATGCTGTAGGCATACACTGATCACAACAGCAAGTGGGTGGAAATGTTACCATTCCTGTCTCTAGCCCACAACTCCACAGTACATTCAGCAACTGGTTTCACACCAAACTGTTTACATCGAGGCAGAGAGGCTCGGTTACCAGCCGAAATGATGTTCCTAACCACAACTGAGGACCAGTCCCTCAGTGTAAACGATTATGCCAGACAGCTTGAGAAGAAACTCGCAAAAGCCATCAGCTTTGCTCGAGAACACTTGTGTAAGACACATGATCGTTACATTGCGATGCGACAGAAGCATGTGCAGTTTCAGCCTTTGTCCATAGGAGACCAGGTCCTTGTGAAGGATTGTGTAAAACAGACATGGAAACAAAGAGGCAGAGTCATCCGTACATCAAAGAATCCGGTCATCTACGAAGTGGAGATGGAAGATGGAACTATCAAGCGCCTTCATCATGAAAAACTCAAAAAGGTGGCTAAACGGGAACAGGCATATCTGCCTCCCCAGGAGCAGTTATGTGATAATCCTGAGCCTGAAATTCCATCTGTCTACTCGGATGATGATGATGAACTTATCGGTTACTTGATGGATGGACAGCAACCTCAGGAGACCAATCAATCGAGACAGGAGTTGGTCAGCGTGCCAGATCAGTTAGAGAATAGAGTGGCTTTTGAGCAGCCAGAGAGGCATCAGCCAGGTATTGTTGCCCCTCGACGATCGACTAGACAACGGGCTAGAACGATAAACCCAGACTTTGAAATCTATGGCGATGCTGCTAAGTGCGCACAGTATCATTGAGCCAAATGAAGATGACTGAAGGAACTGTGAACTGTGGATTCTAGTCACATGACGGACAGAGTTAACAATGTCATTATTGAATCTGTCCCCTACTATGATAACCCTATATTCTTCAAACTTGTGTTATATTGCGGATGATAAGTGAAGTATCCACTTTGTTTATGGAGTGATTTGTGCTGACTGGAGTGTAATACTCCTGGTGTTCATGTGCCGTTATGAACACATTTATTCTGTGGAGCTGTAGACTATGTGTTCATGTGCCGTTATGAGCACATTTATTCTGTGAAACTGTACCCTGTGTTCATGTGCCGTTATGAACACATTTATTCTGTGGAGTTGTGCACTATGTGTTCATATGCCGTTATGAACGCATTTATTCTGTGGAGTGTACGCTGTGTTCATGTGCCGTTATGAACACATTTATTCTGTGGAACTGTCAGGCTGAGTATAACATGTACACTCTGGGACCGTCTCCAAATACCGTCCAACACACATACATTTTCTCGAGTATAACTATCAGATCTATATAGATTAAAGTCAAATATAAATGAATACCTTTATTCTGAGCTAGTTGCTGCCACAGCATGTTCTTGTATCTGAATTCCTCATATCAAGGTGATAATGAACTAAATGTTTGTAACTGTCTGAACATTGCATTGTCTACTGATCTCATTGAATACTGTGCCAATGATATTTTCTGTAATGCCAAAGAATAAGGCTGATCAAAGTATTATTTCTCTGAATTTATTGATCGAATAAGGCAGTTTGCCATATGGTTGATTTCTCATTATCTTTGATTGTAATTGATGAATTCGTTGAATTTGCCAACTCGATAATAGACTTGTCAAGTACGGAATCGGATGCTCAAGTATATTAATTTGAATTGTTGTGGAAAGCCAGTTTATAAACTGTGTACTGATAGCAGAATTCTAGTGATATTGTCCAGATGGACTGCACGATACAAATGACGAGGACGTCATTGAGGCCTAGGTGGGGAGAATGTCATACCCCAGGTGATTTACAATATGATCTTAGAGTGATCTCCCTTTGACTGTAAATGCATACAGATATTGATATACCAGTCACTATGTTATCCAGAGGAGTGAGCTCCCCTAAATGAGCTCTCGGGAGACGAGTGTGGAATGCACCATACAGATAGGAAGTCGGTTTAGACATGGTAAATTCCTGTAAATCTGTACCAAGTTTGTGTTTCTGGTTGAATACAGCTCATAGTATTCCAAGATATTTGACTGTTTCTGTTTTTGTGGCACTCGGTGACGCCGGTGGCGTGACACCACCTCTCATACCCCAAGGGGTCGGGGACATCTGTTAATGACTTCATACCCCCCTCCCTCTGCTCGGTTTGTTATTCTCGAGTGGATGATGGGGTCCGAATTTTACAAAAATTGAGGAAGGGTGCCCTGATGGCTAAATTAGATATCAAATCTGCTTTCCGGTTGATTCCAGTTCACCCGCAGGATTTTGATCAATTGGGTTCCGGGGCCTGTATTATTTTGATCGTGCCCTCCCTTTTGGGTGTTCAATATCATGTGCGACATTCGAGCGCTTTAGTTCATTCCTGGAGTGGTGTGTTAGGAAGCGAACAGGTCTAGACTCATTTATTCATTATGTGGATGACTACTTCGCAGCCGGAAAAGCTGGTTCACAGAATGTGGATGGTTGACGCGAACCTTTATTGAGGTGTGCGCTGACATAGGAGTCCCCTTAGCTGAGGACAAAAACATAGGCCCCTGCACACACCTACCTTATGTAGGACTATAATTTGACTCCTGTGCTATGGTAATCCGAATACCAGCAGATAAGCTATCAGACTTGGGGGAACGTCTAAAATATGTAAATGCAAAACGTCGAGTCGCACTGTATGAATTGCAGTCACTGATCGGTTCATTGAATTTCGCCTGTCGGGCGATTGTCCCAGGACGGGCTTTTTGCAGGCGACTTACCGATGCCACCATCGGAATAACCAAGCCACATCACCAAATACGGGTTACCAGGGAAATGAGGTCAGATTTGACGATGTAGCTTGATTTTCTCAGTCAGTATAATGGTGTAAGCATTTTCCTGGACCAGTTTTGGTTGTCTAGCACGCACATTCAACTGTTCACAGATGCTGCAGGTAGTTACGGGCTGGGGGTCTATTTTGATGGTCGCTGGGCATTTGGACAATGGCCAGAAAGTTGGCATAACTCTGGCATTACTAAGGATATAACCTTTCTTGAACTATTTCCCATTGTTGTAGCTGTTAATATTTGGGGGGGCCTGCTGAGCCAGAAGAAGATACTACTTCGCTGTGACAACCAGGCAGTTGTGGAGATAATCAACAGGCGGACTTGCAAGTCCCCTAGAGTTATGAACCTTGTTCGCGCTCTGGTCCTGGCCTGTTTAAAACATAACATACTTTTCAAATCTCAGCACATTGTTGGCGTGCATAATGAAATTTGTGATTCTATTTCACGTTTTCAGTGGGACCGATTTCGTCGACTCGCCCCTCAGGCTGCGGAAGTGTCCACCCCAGTACCAACTTGGATGTGGGAAATCTAGAGGAAGAAGCCGATAGACTGTTGCATTTTTCAATGTCTCAGCGTACCTGGGCAGCATACAACTCAGGAGTTGCTTCCCTTGCTCGGTTCCGTGAATTGGCTTGCCTTAAACCGATATGGCCTCTTCCCATATCTCAAATTACTAGTTACATTTATGATTGCACACCTTTCGCTGCATGGGTATTCTCCTGCCACCGTCGGCACCTACCTGGCTGGAATATCTTGCCAGCATAATTTGCTTGATTTGCCTGACCCTGTACAAAATTTCACTGTGAAGAAAATGTTGACTGGCTTTAGGCGCCTTAATACCCACCCTGACAGTCGACTTCCTATTACCTTTCCATTGCTGTCTGACGTTTTGGGGGCCCTCCCCTTCATATGCAAGTCCGAGTATGAATGCAGTCTCTTCCATGCTGCTTATCTTATAAGTTTTTATGGATTTTTGCGGGTCGGTGAGTTGACCTCTGAGTCTAGACTGAGACATAATCCTAGGGCGATTAGCATTAATGATATTAAAATTGACCACTCAACTAGGATAGTCAAACTCCTGGTTAGATTTTCCAAAACTGACCAGATGGGGAGGGGGACTGTATTAACTATCCAAGGCAATGCTGCCTTGAATCCGTTTGAATCTGTCACCAGATATATTTCACTGCGCCGGGCTATCGCTGATGTTTCATCATGCAATGGCACAGCAGGCGAGCAGTTGTTCGTGCATTTTGATTGGTCACCTCTGACAAGGCACCAATTTTCCACCATGCTGAAAAAAGGTGTAGCCTTTTCCAATCATGCTCCAGCGCGCTACACACCCCATTCCCTGCGCATAGGAGCGACGAGCGACGCTCATGCGCAGGGCGTACCTGTTGAAAAAATTAAGCTGCTAGGTCGATGGAAGTCCAGCGCGTACCAGAGATATATCCGTTAATTCTATTTTGTCTGAATTCTTCCACTTCTCGTACACATGGTTTTTGTCATTCGCTACATATTTGTTGTTGGTGACATTTTGGGCTTAGGGCGTCACCTCATAATTGCTAAAGTTTTGTGATGATTGTGTTGCATATAATGTACATAAATGCATGAAATGTGACTAATTGTATTCTTGAGTATTTCTAGTTGAGGCTAGACGACAGGACCTGACTGTATGGATCTTTATATTCAGTCGGAATGGGCCGTAGCTCAACAGGAGGGAGGGAGGGAGGGAATTTGGCTTAATGTCACACTCAAGTTTGTTTCACTCATATGGTGACAGTCAGTTTGGTTGGTGGAGGAAGCCGGAGTTCCCGGAGAGAACCACCGCCCTTCGGCAAGTAACTGACAAACTTTCACACATGGACCAGCTGGGCTCGAACCCGTGCCAGTTCAGCGGTGTGAGGCTAGCGGTCACCAGCGAAGCGCCTTAGACCACTCGGCCACCGAGGCCCCGACTGCTAATTGTCATGTATAAGGAGTGATTATGTTGAAGTCTGTATTGTTGTCTTACAGGTCACATACATTATCTCATACATTATGAGTTTTCGATATTCGGCGGATTAAGTTCCATTTCTGTGACATTGGAAATTAGTAGTGGTAAAATGGGAATCACACATCAGTGGATTTTTGATATGCTTGCATTTCTCCAGGAACTGTGAGCTATAAGCAGAGCAGCTAATTGTGTGTATACGGAACGAATACAAATGCCCAGAAGCTGAATAAACATTCTATTAGGCAAATAAGTGTTTTCTTCCTTTGATCCAAGGATCGAACAGGCCATTGTTTCACCCCACTCACACTGGTGTCGGAAGTAGGATCAAAGGAAGTTATTAAACAGCTACAACGCATATTAGAAAAAAACCCAGGGTCGAGTTGTATCACCGTCTGTACTGAAACAAGATGACTGACGGTGAAGCGATGGATGTTGGTGCCTTACGGCAGGAAATGGAACAGTTGCGGCTGGCTTTAGCAGCTCCCACTGGTTAACAAGAGGCTCAAGAACAGCGTGTCCCAACAAAAATAGTACTGCCACCACCAGTTAAATAGCCCTACTAGGCTACAGTGGAAAGGATGATCCATTGGTATGGATTGAAAGGGCAAGGCGGACACTATCTTCACAACAGTTAGAAGGCGAGGCTGGTGTGTTGTTTTTGCGGGACTATCTTCAAGGCACTGCGTGCATTAAGACCGCAATGCATGTGAGAATTCTATAATCGGACACAAACTTCGTCAGAGACAATAACCGAATATTCTCATGCATCGGTGTCAATCGCGGAGAAGATTGATGTGACTGCAGCAGAGCGGGAACGCCTTCTGAAGGAACGGTGTGTGGAGGGTGTTCGACCTGTTGCGATACAGAGATTCTTCAAACGGGGGTGTAGAAACAATAATAGACTGACTTTCCTTCAATTGCGGAAAGGGCTCTAGAGGAGAGCGAAGAGTCCCCAACTTGCAAGGCGCAAGTCAAAGAACAATGTGCAGACCTATCTCGTAGATTCAGAGGACGAATTTAACCACAGAAGGTTACTGAAATATCATTGGAGTGAAAAAATGATACAAATATATCCTCGACGTACAGTTTCGTATCAACAGAATCAAAGATATAAGTGTATCATTGATACAGAGATGATACAGAGATATCATTGATACTTTCATATCCATGAAACTGGAATGATACAAGTGTATCATTGATACCGAGATGATACAGAGATTTCATTGATACTTTCCTATCCATGAAACTGGAATGATACAGATGTGTCATTGTATACTTTATGTATACTTTTGTCTTTTTGAATTTGGTGCTAATACTGTTATATGGAAATGGAATAGGTCTTTGGATTATGGACGCGGATATTCTCTAATGGACGACGGCTGGATTATGAATGACGGACTAGACGCTTGTAATTGACTGATACATTCCTATCCACAGAACTAGTATGATACAGATGTATCAATATCGAATACAATTGTATCATTCATGATAAAGAATAATAAATCAGCCTGATACAGTTATATGATTGACTGAAACGGAAATAATACAAACTTATTCATGACTCTAAATGATACAGGGGAAAGAACCTTCATATTATCAGATACTGTGGGGACTGGGTCAGATGTAGGACTCTTGGACGATACTGACGTATCATTAGCACAATATCCCAGAGGATACTGAGATTGATACCCACATTCACAGAACTGATACAGCCGTATCATTTTGGCAAAATATCAGATGATATCCCAATATCATAAATATCATTCAAACTTTTATACTACTGGCATAATTTTGATACAGGCAACTCAAAAATAACATCGCAAGAGACTTTATGGCTTATAAGGACATTGTCATCGCCTAACATCAGAAGGATATCAGGATGATATTAGAGGATGTGAGATACTCTTATCATTGAACAGATATCAAGAGGAATTTCTTTCAAAACTCAAATGATACAAAACATATCATCCAACATCTGAGAACAGGAACAAATACATTTATGTTCAGAAGAATACTTTATTACACAACATCCTTAATATCAATACAAAGTGGACCAGTAGAACTTGCTATTTTTGATATCGGATGCTCAGTACCAGTCATACGGCTTTAAAGGGTGATCGATGGTGATAAATTCGGAACACGAATCCCGACAGTAGCGGCACCTCCCTTCATAACTATTAAGATACTTTGAAAAGCAGCAATATCATTGGTTAACACGTCATTTCCGCTACAAAATCTCGCCTTCAACAACCGACTGTATATACATCGCTCCCTAACCCCACTTTTTCACCTAAGTGGACATACATCCCTCCCTACCCACGCTTTGCCAATGGACTACACGTACATTCCTCCCTAGCACGACTTTGACGCTGGACTACACCTACATTACTTCCTAACCCAGTTTTGACGCTGGACTACACGTGTATTCCTCCTTAACCACGCATGGACATTAGACTACACATTTATATTCCCCCCTAACCAAACATAATTCTGGTTTGGTGAACTCTGCTTTAATGTGGTCAAGTCATACATGAAAATGTTTCTTGTCCCATGGAAAATCCCACCTAGTTTCTTGTCCCATGAAAAATCCCACGATAACGTGTTTGACATGCAGGAATATCTAGATACATAAAAATCCACAAAACCAAGTGTTTCTTGGACTGCCAGTAGAAGTCCTCAAATAATAAACACACCATTGAAAGTACATTAAATAATTATATATTGCCTCTGCTACAAGAAAGACTGTCTTAGAACAGAAAATTCCATTGGAAAGCATTTTGAAAGGATTTATCATTTTCGATGTCAACATAATTGTCAAAAGCGATGATAATTCGTGTCAGCCAATATGAAGGACAGCCCAAAGTTGTGTCCCACACAGTTGTGTCACACCTCTGCCACTAACCTTCATTAGTTTGAAAACATAATACATCTAAACATGTTTGTGCAGTTAGTGAGGGAAATGCCCTGAATTATTTCTGTTCAATCCCCTATTGCCTATTCATTCGCCTCCTGTTATGATTGTGTGTGGTCCAAAATGAAGCTGTATAATCAATTGCCAATTGATTCACATCTGTGATGTGATCCACATGTCTCCCCAGTTCACACACAAACTTTGGACTGAGGCAATTACCGTCAAAGAAACAATTATTTAAAAATACTTCCCAAACCAATTTTCATATCTAACATAATCTCTGTTCTAGCACACAGTAGAAAGACTTTTCTTAACCACATTTCAATATTGTGTGTTTATTATTTGTCGACTTCAGCTTGCAGTCCTAAGAACAATTGTTTTTGTAAATTTTATTTGTGTACATACACCTGCATGTCAAACATGTTATGGTGGGTTTCTCCATTGGACAAGGAGCATTTTGGTGTTTGACTTTACCATAATCAAGCAGAATACTCCAAAGAAGAGATTCATTCCTATTACACGACTTTAAAAAATTGCCACCACATCACCACATTTTGCTTGAGAAACTCCGAACATTATACAATTTCGTCAGCTGAAATTACCATGAACGTAATGGTAAGGGAGCATACCTAACCCTAAGGTCCTATCTCGTCTTTGACGATCAACTGCACATACATTGCTCCCTAACCCCACTTTTTCAATGAAGTACATACACATTCCTCCCTTATGCCGCTTTAACACTTGACTATTATACCTACATTTTCTCCAACCCCACTTGGACACTCAACTACAACGGTATTTCTTCCCAAAATCCCTTTTAACCCTGCCAGGCCTGGGGGAGGGAGGGGCAAAATGACCCCCATACCATCCTTTTTGTGCTATATCTGAAACGACAAAAAATTAGGAGCTGACAGTACGTGACTGAATAGCTTATCATATTGGGGTCATTTTGAACCCCCGAGGAAAGGATCATGGGTAAATTCAAGATTCAAGGCCACGTGGAGAACAAGAAAAATCATGTTTTTGTCGATTTTCTTTAAAATTTCTGCTTTCCGTGATGAAAAGTGGGTGAAAATTATATTATTTCACATCACATTAACATTCACTAATTATTCGAAAAATCTGACCGAAAAATTAATAAAAATAGCGGAAATTGAGAATGACGTGACTGTGGCGTTATCAAAGCGGCCATCTTGGACTTTTTTTTACATTTTCTGGTAACCCAAGGGTATATTGTGGTAAGTTTCAGCCCCATAGCTCAAGGGGTAAGAAAAATAATTAGTGGAGGGGGGGGGGCGAAATGGCCTGAAAGGTCCCAAAAAGCCGAGGCCAGATAGGGTTAAAACTCTACTACCCGTACATTCCTCCCTAATCCCGCCTTGACACTCGGCTACATGTACATTCAACCCTAACAACGCTGATACTCGACTACACGTACTGATAGCAAAAGTAGCATACCTAACATTAAATCTAACCAAACATTGACAATCGGCTACTCGTACATTCCCTCAATAGCGCTTTGCCGCTCGATTACGCGTACATTGCTCGCTAACACCACTTTGCCACTCGAACACACACATTCACCCCTAACCCCGCTTGAACACTCGACAACGCATACATTTCTACCTAACGCGGCTTTGACAACCGACTACATGTACATTCATCCTAACACCGCTTTGATACATTGACTAACCGTATATTCCTGCCAAACCCTGCATGGACAATCGACTACACTTGTATTGCTCTCTAACCCAACTTTATCCAACCTCATGTTTTACATCTCCATGGTATTCAAATGAACACACACAATATCAGCGTACTCCGGAAACGACTTGGCATTCATTTTGATAAAAAGTAGTGGTCAGTGGTTAGGATTGTATGTATAGAACATCATCATGTCTTGCTAACACCAATGAAAGCTGTTGTCTGTTGAGCTGTAGGAAACCGTCTTGTGTTCTGGAATTGGTGCCGACTGTCATACGAAATACATGTAGGTCTTTTGATTATTGACGTGCAGATTCTTTTGTAGACGACGGCTGTGTATTGAATGTCGGATCCGACGTTTGATATATCTGGAAAACATCACTTTGAAGAATCTTATTTGTTTATGGTGGGCCCACGAATAAATTGTAATTAGTTGTCCAGAGAAGTTTCTAACTGCGAAATACATTTGCCCCCGAGGTGGGATTGAAGTTCAAATACAGAAATATTGTCTCGAACATCGCTATCCATCGTTGACTGTTCCGGTCGTATTTGTTTCCTCCTTCATTAAGCATAGGTAGACATATGAGGATAATAGAATGGACAGATGATATTAATATTATGTCTGCTTGACATTCAGGCTCTATTGGTCGTCAGGAAATGGTTGTGAAGGGAAAGATCTCAATTTCACGAACGCTTTTTCTTCTGTCTCGCATTTGACGGCGCACAAATCTTATTTAAGGCGAGTTTTCAAGGATTCGAGAACAACAATCTCCTGCTGGTTTATTTTTTACAATCGACTATTACATAGAGATGAAGTGCCAGAGTAGGACAGTACTCTTAACGATAATATTTTTTGTAGGCTTCAATCATGCTCTTGAGACGACTAAGGTGAACTGTGGAAATTATGAACATACAGGGTATTGTTACGGGTCCTTGGTTTGCCCAACGATCACGACGAACGTCGAGCCGTTAAAACAATCTAAGAATGTGATATCAGAGATGATCGCCAATGACACACTCGGTGGGAACATGTGGGAGAACATAACTGCTGTGTCCCGGCATTGTCAAGAAGTTTATCACGCGCTAGTTTGGTCCACAAGGGACCACAGTGACTGGAAACGTGCTGATTATCCCAGGTGTACTATGTTGGCTATAGAGGCTTTATTCAACCACACTGTGCTCATTTGCCACAGAGAGGATAACATTACAGGAACACTTTTCGAACCATTTATGGAAAGTCTTAACATTGTTGATTTCACACTTCTCCGAATAGATAATTCCTCTTTGTTTTATTCTCGGAATAAACTTGCCTATCTCGTGTTGGTCGGGGATAATCTGACCAATAGTGTTCGGGAGTTCATACGGCTCTTCACTAACTTGGAACACCTAACACTCAACCGTAATCATATCTCGCGCATTCCTCAAGGTATCTTTCAAAACATGTCTAAACTAACCTATATTTGTCTTAAGTCCAACCGTATAGTTGATATTGAATCCGGAGCGTTTACAAAACCCGGTGGAGTCATTGCTCATGTGGATTTGCAAGATAACTTACTAACTTCGATTCAACCATGGACATTTAATGAGGTCAGAATAGGTGAGTTGTTGTTATCCAACAATCCGATTTCTGACATTTCCAACAGAGTTTTCATTGGATTTCACGTGGAACAGTTACAGATGGCAGCAATGGAATTGTCGTATCTCTCCCAGGGTACATTCGAAAACATTACTGCGATAAAAGTTCTTGAGTTAGCAGACAACAGGCTGAACTCAACTGACTGGTTGGACCCGACAACGTGTCAATCAGTCACCCTTAGCCTGATAAGAAATAGTTTTACAGACTTTCCCTCCATGGGTACATGTGGTGGTGGTAAGTCTCCCGAAGATTCACCTTGACGAAAACAAAATTGAAAATCTAAATCTATCCGGACTCGCTTTCAGAGAGGAGGCTTGGTTTTTCAGAAATAATTTGACAACAATATCAGGGGTCAATATTTTCTCTGGTAAAAGTCGGACTGTTTTGTTAAGCCTCAATAGGAATCATCTGGACTTTATACCATTCATACACTTCTTCTTGGATCAAGAACGCACAGTGTGTAAGGCTTTCCTTGACCATAATCGGTTACGGGCTACGCCAAAAATACGGATCGAGTGGAAGGAAAGAGAGGATGTTTATCCAGTCACTATAAGACTGTCCTTGCAAACCAGTTCAAACAGACTCGAGAATCTTCAACAGTTAGACATAGAAATCATCCCCAGTCGACCTCTTCACACTGAGTTGGTTGTCGTCTACTGGTACAGTAAACACAACGGCATGAGAACGTTAGTAGTAGGTAGAGCGTAAATAAGGGCTATGGCGCCTCACTGCGCATGCGCAGAACTTGGTGTGACGTCACAATGGGGCGTGTTCGCATGCGTGAGTGATGTGTGGTGTGAGGTGGGTCCAAGATGGCGGCCAGTATTTGTGTCGTGTGTGGTGTGGGTCCAAGATGGCGGCCAGTTTTTGTGTCGTGTGTGATAGGAGGTGGGATGAAGATGGTGTGGGTCCAAGATGGCGGCCAGTTTTTGTGTCGTGTGTGGATTTGTGTCATTAGTGCACTCATTGACACTGTGGGTTCAAAATGGCGGCCAGTTTTTGTGTCGTGTGTGATAGGAGGTGGACGAAGATGGTGTGGGTCCAAGATGGCGGCCAGTTTTTGTGTCCTTTTTGGTGTGGGTTCAAAATGGCGGCCAGTTTTTGTGTCGTGTGTGATAGGAGGTGGACGAAGATGGTGTGGGTCCAAGATGGCGGCCAGTTTTTGTGTCGTGTGTGGATTTGTGTCGTTAGTGCACTCATTGACACTGTGGGTTCAAAATGGCGGCCAGTTTTTGTGTCGTGTGTGATAGGAGGTGGACGAAGATGGTTTGGGTCCAAGATGGCGGCCAGTTTTTGTGTCGTGTGTGGATTTGTGTCGTTAGTGCACTCATTGACACCGGTGTCAATGAGTGCATAGTTCCGGCAGAAAAAAAAGTTCCGGCAAAAAAAATGTATTCATGCGCGGTGATGCGGTTTGGCCGTGATTTTGGCGGTGATTCGGTCTCGGGAAAAAGCTTCCGCGGAGAAAAAGTAGTCCCTAGATAAAATGGTCCGATGGGGTCGAGTGAGGTATCAAAGTGAAGCTTAGGTGAAGGGGCATCTAATGGGTTGGGTGTGGGGTTGACATGTCGGCCTTCTGCGCATGCGCGGCGGCCAAAAGGGTATGAAAATAGCCTTTTTGGAGCTATGGGAGCCCCTAGTTGACCGATGGGGTCGAGTGAGGTATCAAAGTGAAGCATTCATGAAGGGTCATCTGATGGGCTGGGCGCGGGGTTGAACTATCGGCATTCTGCGCATGCGCGGAGGCCCAAGGGTATGGAAATAGCGGTTTTGCACCCAGGTCAATCAGTGCACTGGTGTGAGTGGGTGTGGGTTCAAAATGGCGGGCAGTTTTTGTGTCGTGTGTGGTAGGAGGTGGGACCAAGATGGTGTGGGTCCAAAAATGGCGGCCAGTTTTTGTGTCGTGTGTGGTAGGAGGTGGGACCAAGATGGATGGGTCCAAGATGGCGGCCAGTTTTTGTGTCGTGTGTGGTAGGAGGTGGGACCAAGATGGATGGGTCCAAGATGGCGGCCGTTTTTTGTGTCGTGTGTGGTTGCATGTACTGACTTGGTTCTGGTTTTTTTCCATCCCGGTTGTGCGCAGGTGTATGACGTCACTTCCGGTCTGCGTGAATCGGGCGTGACCTGGGACTATGGGATGCATGTACTGACTTGGTTCTGGGGTTTTTCCGCGTGACCTGGGACTATGGGATGCATGTACTGACTTGGTTCTGGGGTTTTTCCCTCACGGGGAGGTCACGTGATCAGTTCAAGGTCATATCCATTTTTTATCGATATGTCAACCCCACACCCAGTCCATTAAATGCTCCTTCACTTATGCTTCACTTTGATACCTCACTCCATCCCATTGGTCCATTAGGGGCTCTCCTAGCTCCAAAAAGGCTATTTTCATACCCTTTTGGCCGCCACGCATGCGCAGAATCACCCTAATTCAACCCACACTCAGTCCATCAGATGCCCCTTCACATAAGCTTCACTTTGATACCTTACTCGATCCCATTGGTCCATTAGGGGCTCTCCTAGCTCCAAAAAAGGCTATTTCCATACCCTTCGGCCGCCGCGCATGCGCAGAATACCGATAGTTCAACCCCACACCCAGCCCATTAGATGCTCCTTCACCTGACATTCAATTTGATACCTCACTCGACCCCATTGGTCCATTTTAAAAAAAAAAATTTTTTGGCTATCTCCTACCTCCAAAACGTCTATTTCCATACCTTTCGCCTACCGCGCATGCGCAGAAGGCCGATAGTTCAATCCCATACCCAACCCATTACATGCCCCTTCACATAAGCTTCAATTTGATACCTCACTCGACCCCATGGGTCCATTATTAAAGAAAAAATTGGGGCTATTCCATCCACCTTGCTTACTCCCTTGTCCCCCCCCTTCTCCCCCATTTTCCCTTTTTTCAAACCCTTTTTTAATTGTTAAAAAAACATAGAAAATGAAAAAGATTTTTTTTGGCTCCATGAATCTTTTTTTCCTTTTTTATTAAATGTTAAAAAAATTTTTTTTGGCTATTCCATTTCCCTCCTCCCTCCCCTTGTCCCCCCAGTGCACTGATTGACCTGGGTGAGTGGGTGTGGGTTCAAAATGGCGGCTTGTGGTGTTGTGTGTGTAAAATGAGGTGCCGCCATTTTAATCAATGTGAAGCATTCATGAAGGGGCATCGGTTGGGCTGGGGTGTGGTTGAACTATACCGTTTAGGTGTATTGATGATAATAAAATTTAAAGATCACATGTCCAACACATACTCACATAATGAAAGCAAGAATCGAACTTGCGTCCCCTCGAGATGAAGGATACCCATCCAGGTTTCATTTTTTTGAGATGTACTGAAATGCTCTCTCTAATTTATGCCACGGTATCTATTTTTACAGCTGTCAACTGTTATGGTTTGGTCACAATGTTGCCATTTTCTCCTCTATATTTAGGCGTCCACAAAAATATTACAGCAATTATTTTCAAGAAAACACCCGCTAGAAAATTGTCTTCAAATTGTCTGTTGTTGTGGGAGTATAAAAAAATCCTGGTCAACAGGGGCGCGTATATTTCGTGCGACGCTATGTTGCCAATGCATTGAAATATTGGAATCGGTTGTCTGCATGGGTTTCAACGCAAGTATAGTACTAAAGTCTAGCT
The DNA here is from genome assembly GCA_036873755.1 of Hanleya hanleyi. NCBI lineage: Eukaryota > Metazoa > Mollusca > Polyplacophora > Lepidopleurida > Hanleyidae > Hanleya > Hanleya hanleyi. The sequence continues at coordinate 94,215 of JAVTVY010025897.1, forward strand.
TACCTGATAAAGAGTTTAGTCCAGATGATCTGGGGCTGTTTTTTTCCTAGGTGGGTATAACACACCATTGAAGCCTTCATCACGATGCATTCGTATGCTAACAAATATGCGTATCACCAACCGTTCCCGTGGAGTACAATTTCATCCACCAGCTTTCACTGTTGGGGGTCGGGGAGCGGGAGTTTTGCACTAATGAAAACCATTGTCGTCCTCTCTCACGAAACCAAACACAAAAATTGACAAATTATACGGACTGCCACGATAAGCGAATGTATGCAACAAAATAGCGTTCCGTACTGCACATGTCCGATAAAATCCCTCCAGTCAAGGGAGGAGTGTTACAGAAATGTTGATTCCACAAAACCTGTTCGGTGGCCTACATTATCGTTCAATCGCTGATCATAAAGGCTGCGTTCATTCTCACCAGAACTGTATACCCTTCGAAATCTGTGAAAGAATATCAATTTTCACATCGATACGCATGCCCTGAAAATTCCAGCTCGTTTCGTTCAGTCGGTGTATGAGTTTCAGGGAGAGTCGTAACTTTCCATACACCTGGGGCAAAACCTGAATAACTAATAATATTTGTATTTGTGTGTCAATGCAGAGTCCAGCGATTTAGGCGATGTCGAGCAGCTGTATGATTAACAGATGTGAGCGACTTTCTACGCAGTTAACGCTCGAATTTTGATGTCATTGCCCGGATATTCGCCTCGTTCAAACATCAGCGCCATCTATACGCTTTGGTGCAAGGGAGACAACTCTGATGCTCAATAATGGATTCCGCTTAAAATAGGCCGGCCGGGTATTCTGTGTATAACCAATACATCGGGGTTTAGCTCTCTCACAGCCTATGGATTGTTCTGATAATTATTTAGGACATGATATTCTAGTCTAACAATGCACTAATTTTATTTTCTATCCTCGTATGAGTCCAGACTATTAATTGATGCACTCGGATTACTCCTAACAAATGAATATGACTGAAATGAATGACATTTAATAGTACAATTCCTACCCGTCACATATGTAAATATTTAATGCCATTTCGGCTGTCTGTGACTTTGCAATATTGTCGAATGACCAATTCCCAGGTGAAGATCATGTCCCGCTATATTTGGCCTGTATGGGTATAGGGGTGATCGGTTTTTTTTTTTTATGGCTTTTACTATGAGCTATGAGGTTGATCATGTAGAATACGATGGAAAAAAATTTGAAAGTACCGAAAATAATAATAAAAATAAAAATAAAAAAATCGGTGAGTAGTAGACGAAGGGAAAATTGACAAGTACTGACCATGCCCCAGACTACTTCATATGCATATCACGGCCTTAAGGCCTATGTAAGATGTAATTTACTTCACAGTTTAGTAGTATAAAAAGCGCAAGTCCTTGCCCCTTTCCAAAGAAATAAAATCGGCTCTATTTTACAGGAGTATATACGCAGGTCACGTGGGTTGTCACGTCACTTCCGGGTTTTCACTAAACACTACCTCCAAACATAGAAGAGTTCCAATGTTCAACCGCCGGGGTGTTTTCCCGCCCCAGCGCCCCGCAGCGCGCGCGCGCGTCATCTCGCGTCATCCCCGGCAGTGGCGCGCGCGCGCGCGCGGACGCGGGTCAAAAGGTCAAAGGGTCACCTCCAGGTCAGACGGTCCAATGTCCAATGAGACAATGTTGCGGTATCGCTATAGTCAGAGCTTGAGCACAAAAAAGGGGATTCTAGATGAACCTGGGAAAGATGGGCAGTTCCATGTGGACCAATCAGCGGTCGAGAAAAAGAGCCAATCAGCGGTCGAGAAAAAGAACCAATCAGCGGTCGAACAATCAGCCAATCGAATTGGGGTATTCACGGTGTGCTTTCGCTGACGTCCGCGCCTACATCTGGGTTCTTGTACACCCGGGTAATGTTTTTCTGGACATGGATGGGTTACCTTTGGCTCCATTCTAGGCCACTGATTGGCTAATAGAACTTATAGTCATAATCTATACGTGTTGGACGAGTCTCTTCACTCACCGTATACACGTACCTCAATGAAATGCCCGCTCCAAACCTAGACCAAAAACACGTACTTGGTCTGTAGGCTGATTTCATTGGCTCTCTATTTTTACTATAGTGCTCTTGCATTCTAACCTTGATGGGTTACCTAGCACTGATAGTCATAATCTATACGTGTTGGACGAGTCTTTTCACTCACCGTATACACGTACCTCAATGAAATGCCCGCTCCAAACCTAGACCAAAGACACGTACTTGGTCTGTAGGCTGATTTCATTGGCTCTCTATTTTTTACTATAGTGCTCTTGCATTCTAAACTTGATGGGTTACATTTTGGCCCCATCCTACACCACTGATTTCAGTTTGACTGAATCTCCACATTGGGCATTAATGCATCAGGAATAAAACACACAAGACAGGGTTTTTTTGGTGAGATCTCATTTTTTTTTTTTTATTCAGTGAACAACAACAACGTGAGAACAACCACGTGAAAACTCAAGCCCAGAACAAGGGGCTTGTCATTAACGGAAGCCCAGAACAAGGGGCTTGTCATTAACTGAAGCCCAGAACAAGGGGCTTGTCATTAACTGAAGCCCAGAACAGCGGGCGTATGTACATTGAAATAATTCAAGCCCAGAACGGGGCTTGTACATTGAAATGATGGGCGGCCCAGTCATAGACGAGTACATCGCGGTCCTCGGCCTGGGGTACTCGTCAAACATCTGTACGATGGTAGATAAGGGTCTTCCCCGGCATCGATGGTACAGGTAAAACAAGCAATGTTGTCCGCACACGCCACTGGTCAGGCTTTGCAACGTTTGACTGTTCCAACACCACGTCTCTGTGCCTTGATCCATGAAGTCTGTTAAATCGGGATGGAGGGGTGGCAGGCCGTACGGGTCAAAGTATTCCCCCTGCTGTTCTGTCAAGTACACGGCCACCCAGTGTTCACCGGGCCGATCCATCGGGTCCGTGTTGAGAACGTAAGCAGCCGGATACATACGGTCTAATGGAAACACATCTCGGGCGAACACCCCTTGAAAGACCCTACGTGTCTCTGGGTCATTCTCCAGCACGGTGGTTATCTGGTCTGTATCCATTTTAGGTGGAGAAGTCACACAGGACGTTGCGCACCTTGTCCACTTGAATGATGTTGTCAAACTCGGCGTAGCAGATCACATTGACGGTGGTCGCCAGGGCTCGTGCAAAGTGGATTTCCAACAGTAAGTTGCCTTGCTTGGCCAGGGCCAGCTGATGGTCGTTCTCTAAGGTGGGGGTCAGATCAAAACAGAACAACGTGTATCCGTTCGCGTAGTCCTCCCGACTGATCATATTCCCTTCGTCCTGGTTGATTTGACCGGTGGCTGTAAACAGGCTCTGATAGGCTCGAATGAAATTCCTCCGCGCAAAGTTCGGGGTTAAGGCCGTGGCTGGCACCTGTTGTCCATCCACATGCAGGGCCACAAAATTGATGCCGAAATGTTTAAAGTCAAACGGATTCTCTGGGTAGGTTCCGCTGAAACTGGTATTTTCCACACAGGCCAGGATCAATCGCTTGGGTAGTTCCCCCAGGAACAGGTTTTCTTTGTTGGCACCCATATTTCCAGCAGGCACAGAGAACACTTTGGTTTGTACACGTCGGATAGGGTACTGGGCTGGTTTGTTTCCAAGGCTTTCATGTGTCCCAATTGAACGGCTGGATTCGGTTTCACTTTTCGGACATACAGGACTGCGTCTTGGATGACAATCTTATAGTCCGCTACATGCCCCTCTACGTTAGTGGCCATCAAGGCGCAGGTCGGAGGCGCCCGTATCAGTCGGATTTTGATGGGGATCTTGTTCAAGAGGTACCGGTCTTGCATGAACATGTCTGCATGCAGTCGACCCATCATATCCACCGAGGCAGTGTTCGCAGTGAAAGCCTTCCGTTTGTTATATCCCCATTGTCCGCCGTGTCCATGTGCTCGGCTGTGTCCCTGTAGAATAAAGCGGTTGTCAGCTGAGATTTTTTAGCCTCTCGGCCATACGACAGCAGTGTCTCGATGTAGGCTCGATAGGGGTACGTGTTGGTGGAGTCACTGATGAGTTTGTCGCTGAGAAAAATATCCACCTGCTGAAACATCGAGTGCAGCCAGAGATTCGTCAGGCCCACCGTTGCTTGGTCAGCGAATCTCGTGCCAGCTCCATTGACCACCTTGGCTTTCACATACAAGTAGGTATGGGCTAAATCCACATAGGCCGTATCCGCATTACTGATGGTGAACTCGATGGGCCCGGTTTCGTTGATGCTGGAGAGCGGGAGATGCTCCACCCATAATCCTTGTTCGACACTGGTTTGTGTGGGCGGCACGGTCCACAAATCAAATTCACTGTTGGTGGAGGGCAGGACTCGGCGTGGATTAAGGCCATGTTTTAAGAAAAGATATCCCGGGTCTTCTTGGATGTGCGTCGTCGCTGGGTCGGTCGTCGACTGGTGCGTGATCTCGGTGGGGCAACTCTTTTATTCCCTACGGTGCGTTGTGCTTTGGCCACCAAGACGCCTCCCGCTTCTTTGGCCCGTCGTTTCAAGGCTTGTCGGGGTGCCGTACCCCCCAAGACATCACCGGCCACTTGCAGTCCACTGCGTACCGCTTGTTTGCCGCTTGCTTTCACCCCACGCGTCACCAAGGGCAGGAACGTTTTCACAATGCTGCCGAGTATGTTCCCCAGTCCATGTCCTCGTTGCATGCGTGCACCGCTAAAGACCGGAAAGCCACCCCCCGGCCTGTTGGGCATAATAGTCGGCATAGCTGCGTGCATCGCACTCGTAAGGTACTTTCATTATGCAAAGTGGGGAGCACGTGCTTGTCGAAAATGAAGTGTCAGCACCACTTTTCCTCGTTCGAATGCCACCGCTCGTCCCGTGTCATCTCTTATATCCACCGTGATCGTGTTGATGTCGGTATGTCGTACGGGCAGGTACATGATATGGTTGAAACTGTGGGTGACTTGACCTCCGTACGTCTTTTTAATGGGGACCACCCGTAACAGAGGTGTGTTGATATCGCCCACGATGTGGTTGTCCACCACGTCCGAGTAGACGTAGAGTCCGTACATACCCGACTTCATATCCATCGGCATCTCGCCATGGTGTTGGGAGGGACCAGCGAACGTCTGTAGATCGAAACCCAGCATTTGATGTAGTGTAGGACTGAGTTTCACATTCACGGTATTGGTGACGGTAAGCTGTGCCTTGTCGTTGTGTACGTTGACATCGAAGAACACGTTTCTCTTGAAGCGCAAGGCTATCAGGCGTGTTGCACTATCCGTCACCCCCCGTACCGCCTTATCATGCATCAGTCTTGACAGCCCACCCATGAACTGTTTGGGGGTATCGCATTGGCCTTCGGGCAGGGTGAGCCGGGTGTTTTCGCCTTCGTAGGTGACCTCGTACCACACTTCATTGGCTCGCACGTTGTACCACGAGTAAGGGTATTGGATATCCACGAGGGCACATTCCCACCGGCCAGGTAAATGTAACGGTTGCGGTAACTGGGTGACGTACTTGGTCACGGTGTTGTCAGGAAACACATCCAGCGAACTGTTACTGGGTAGGGTCAGGTAAAACATGGCGACTGAGCTGTCCTGCTGCTGCTGTTGGTTTTAATAGGTCTTCCAGGCCTTGGGCGGTTGTGTGCAGCGTCGTGTTCGTCGCGGTGACTTGCTACGTGTCACGGCTCTGGAGATGTGGGGTGTCTTGATCAAGGGTGTTTTTTTATAGGCGCGAAAAGAAAGTGCCCGTTGTGGTGGTGTTTTGGGGGGTGACTCCGGTTCCCATTCGGCTTGCCAAGAAGGTAGGGGGCCACTCGGTGATTGCTGGGTTTGCTGCATAAAGGCCCAGCGGTGGGGGTTTCCCACCAATTCCTGTGGTACATGCATGTCTTTCAAGCCTTGAGCGAAGACCTCCCATCCTCGAGGATCGGTGTGCGATCTGCGTTGACGCATCAGATCATTCACTAAATCCGTCATGTGGGTGCCGGGGACCACCTGATTCTGTACGAGGAGTTCGCCTTTATCATTCCAAGTCATGTTAGGATTCTGTTTCATCCGTTGTAATACCAGGCCAGCTTGTTTCTTGAACGAGGCAGGTACACTCTTCAGCACTTCGTCTTCCACCCACTGTGGGGCTGTGGGGGCTACCTGACCCGGCTGTTGGAGCGGTGCTGAGGTCAGCGGTCTGTCACGTGATGGTGGTGGTGGTGGTGGTGGTGCTGTTGCTGGGGTAGACAGGGTTTTGTATTGGTCCATGAACGTCATGTACCGTTGAAGCGTCTCATTGTACCGTTGTACTTTCTCAGTGTCGCTTAACCCCGGTCTCCGTAAGATCTGTTGCATCTCTCCATCGAGGCTGTTTATGGTCTTCACCGTAGGTGGGACAGGGTAGGGTGATTGGAGGTTTTGCAGGAACCGTGGTTCGACGAGGACCATTTTTCTCGTGTGGTTCATTGTCGGCCGAAGAGTCCACCCAATACTGGACCCAACACGGAAGCGGCCAACGGTGCTAAGATGGCCCCGAGAAAGCCGCCTTTCTGTAACACCTTTTTCTTTTGTGTTTGGGGGACCCGCTTGTGGACTAGGGTTCGGAGACCTGTCTTATGCTTGGCCAACTTGGTCTTCTGAGCCGGAGTCAGTGGTACGTTGCCTTTTAACAGGTTGTACCCGATCTCGCACAGACAGCGTACAAGGTCAGGGTCCACACCGCGTACAATGGTTCGGACTAACTCGGGTGGGGCCGTCTTCAATACACGGAGCGTGGGAGCGTGCTTCCGTACTCGCGCAGACATCCTGTACAACTGATGCTAGAACCCACAACGCTGCCCTTTTTTTAAACCTCACAGACAAAGTCAACCCTGCTGTGGTATTCATTCTTTTTATTATTCCCCATCATCAAACACACACAAACCCCAGCTGGAGGCGCCACTGTGGGTGTGTTTACATTATTTTTGCATGTACACGTGGTGGGTGTCTCCGGGAAAGATGTCGGTCCGTAGTCGAAGGTGGTCGGGGGTGGCTTGCTTGAGGTCGAAGAGCATATACCCGTGCTGAGGGGTTGTGGCATCTTTGAAGGCTTCCAACGCAAACTGTGTGCGGCCGGGAAACATCTGTCTCGCCAGGTGCAGCAGTTGAGTGGTATCTCTCGGGTTTTTGAAGACCACCAGGTAGTGGGCATTTAAGCTGATATTCCGATGTTCTTTGTTTTTACTGAACAGATTCTGCACAATGTAGGTGATGCTGAGCCGTCGATGATGGCTGCCTTTGGTAAAGAGTTGGGTGACCCGTGCATCCGTCTCCGCCATGAGATCATCCAGAACCACCAAGGTGTCGGGTTCCAAATCGGCCAGGTTGGGTAGGCCTTCCACGAGCGTGATGTGGGGCATTGCTGCATACGCTTCCTGCCATTCTCCGTAACACCACACGACTCTGGCAATGGGTGGAGTGATCATGCTGTCGGCGTGTTGAAGGAGCTTCCTGACGAAGTGCGTTTTGCCGGAGCCCGTCGGTCCTGCGATGACGCAAGTGAAGGGATGCTGCCACCGAGGGTCCATGGTTTGAGGTGTATCCGTTGTCGTGGTAACACGCTCTTGTAAATTTCGTACGAGTGAACTGGGGTGGTGGTGGGTACAACGTCGGTCGTCGTTGTCTGTTCACGTTCAGAGATGGTGCTGGGGGTGGGTACAACGTGGGTGGTCGTCGTCGTTGTCGGTTCACTGTGAGGGATGAAATCCGGTGGGTCTTGAGACGTAGTAGGTGTACTGGGTGTAAGTGTAGAGCTCGACGTGGCTTGTACGCGGGGTGTGGTGGTGGTGGTGGTGGTGGTGACTGGGCTCGATACGACTGGTGCTCTCTGTAGACCCGTTTCACTGATGGGTGGTGTTCTTAGTTGGTTAAGTAACGTACTGACATAGGCTACGTCGTAAAACACACCTCCGTACAACACACTCAGCAGGGTTAGCAATAGCACCCCAAAGACCACTTGCGCTTTGCGCGTTTTGCGAGACGCTGTCTTCAGAGGCAGCTGCTGTTGGTCCATAGCACTGTGGTCGGATGTGGAATGAAGGAAGACGGCAGTGGTGTCTGGTTTTATAGTCGTTTCACCTGGTTGGCCGCGACCCAGGAATTGAAGGAACTGGGCCAGCCTTGCCATTTCACGAAATGAAACAGTTTGCCACGTCGACGTTCCGTTTTCAAAATCTGCTCCACCGTGTAGTAGTCTTGCTGTGTTTTACAACAGGCTGTAATTCCGTGTCGTAAAACGTCCCCAGCAACGTTTCCCCTTGGAGATCTTCCAGTTCATAGACTCGCCGCTGTCGGGGTAGGCGCCGTTTAATCATGAAGTGCTCATCGCTCCAGTTGGGCAAGTAACTTTTCTCGAACTTGCCCTTGACTTTACTGATCCGTACAGGGTCCCCGACCTTGTACACCGCCTTCGTCGTTCGCTGCGGTGGCCTGGGGTACAAGACACGCCGGACTTAGGCTTCATTGCGTTGGGTCACGGTAATGGGGGCTCTCTCTATACTCCGATGATAGGCTCGATTGTAACCCCTCACCAGTTTCGGGAGAACATCGATGTGCCGCCTTGTATTCTTATAGGTGAAATATTTATACATGCGGCCTTTGAATGTCCTGTTGAACCTCTCCACCACGGAAGCCTCGGTCTCGTTGTACGTATGGAAGAAAAACACCTTCTGTTTCTTGAGAAAGGCTTGGAACGGTCTGTTGAGGAATTCCGTGCCTTCATCGGTTTGCAAATACAAAGGTTTGCGCCCGGTCTTGAAGATGTCTTTGAACGCCGCTATGAGATTTGCCCCCGTTTTCGTCCGGATGGGTACCACCCACGCATACTTGGATAGGATATCGATGCACGTCAAGATATACCGATTCCCATCGTTGTGTTTGGCAAGGCGCTCATATCCACCAAATCCGCTTGCCACTGGGCATCTATTCCTCCCACGATGACCCGGTTCCGTAGAAAATGGCGACGGGCAGCTCGATGTAAGGTATAGGTGTCTTGTTTTCTTAACCAATCTCGGACTTGGGCACGTTGTATCCCCTGGGGTTTGGCCGCTCGATAGAGAGCCGACAATGCACTATAGGCTGCCGGACTGTCGGGACTGTAGTATAAGTTATCCAACACCTTCTCCCAGCGCTTCATGGTGACAAAATGATGATGGACCCTGGCTCTATCGTTTATTTATAGCGGGTATATCTTGGGCCGGAGTTTCTTTCTGATTTTCTTCGTGGACTTCCACAGTGGCCATGGTCAATGACCAGTCCAACTCGTCCGATGACCGCTTGATAAGCACTTCATCCACATCCACCACGGCATCTTCCAATGCAGACCATAGATCAGGGTGAAGGGTAAAATGCACTGTACCTCCATCTAGCCGAGCCAATTGAGCAAAAAAAGGGCCGCGTCGGATGTACACATCGTGACACAAGTGGATGAGGTCGCCGTCCAGTTCACCAGACAACACACGTTTGAATTTGGTCCAGCCCTCCCGGGACAGACGAATGTGAGCCGGGCACGGTTGTGTAGGGTCCGTGTCTCCCACCACCTCCTCCATGATATCGACCTTATACGCATACACGTGCAGGAAAACCTCGGGGGTCAAGCTGAAATACGCCAGTACTATATGCTCCGTCATGGTCAGTACGTGAATGGTACCAGATTTCACTGTCTCTCGTATTTGTAGGGAGAACCCCGTGAGATCAAAGGATCAGGTGGTCATGTCATTGAGCTGACTGAGTCTAGCGGGGTAATCAATGGCATCGTCGTCGGGTTCATGTAGTTGTTCATGGGGTTCAGCCATTGGTCCCGCGGCTTCATCACGCATTTTTTCTTCTTCTTCTTCTTCATCGTTCTGGCCCGTCATGTGTGTGTGTGTGGGTGGCTTCATCAGGTGACACTGTCATTCCAGCCTCTGCGCATTCTGTACATATAGTATTTTCTCCATCCGCTTTTTTTTCATTAGGTTCATCTAGTGCGTGTTCGATAGCATGAGCCCATGCCAATTGGTGGGGTGATCGATCGTCGGGTATAAATAACTGGTCCACCAGAGGGCCTATTTTCTCCAAGGCTGACCACAGAGAGGGAGTTAGGAGGAAACTTCGAGCCGGCTCTTGGTAGCGTCCCACCCGTGGGTAGAGCGCAGTATGGTATACGTAGTTGGCCCTGTCCAGGTGGATCAGGTGTCCGTCTAACTCTCCGCTCAACACCCGTTTAAACTTAGTCCAGCCATCACGCTCTAGTGTCACCCTATCCGATAGAGTCTCAGCGTGCTCAAAGCAAATATTTCCACAATCTTCGACCAGGGTCACTTTAGCATCATACACGTATAACTTCACAGTGGGTGTAAGCGTCAGGATGGCTTGGAGTGATGACATGCTTCCTCTCAATGTCGAACGGAGAATGATACCCACTCTGTCTCTTCCCTCGTATTTATAGTGTCAATACCACAGCGCCAGGGTCAATAAGGCACAGACTAGTATGAGGCCAACCAGCCGGCACTGGTTCCGGCGTGAGCGCTC
>JAVTVY010025898.1:0-10305 GCA_036873755.1 Hanleya hanleyi
AAGTTCTTCCCGGCGACACCAGTAAGACTGCATAGCCTTTTCTGGGCAATGATTAGGCCATCCAGACAAAGTGTATTCGTACACTTTAATCAATATATGGTCCTTGCTCGTACAATCAGCAATTCTTTTTGCTGTTATTGGTAATTTGTCAGATACAGTCCTGAAGACATAATTTTCCTCAGGATCTGCCGTTTTAGGACTGTCTACAGGAAGCCTACTTAGCAGATCTGCATTGGCATTTTCTTCGGAAGAACGATATACAATATTGTATGTGTATCCCGATAACAACACAGCCCAACGTTGCATCCTAGCCGCTGCTAATGGAGGAATTCCCGACTTTGGACCAAAAATTCTAGTTAAAGGTTGATGGTCTGTCACTAGAGTGAAATTTCTACCGTATAAATACAGGTGAAACTTTTTGATCCCGTATATGATACTTAAGCTTTCTTTTTCAATTTGAGCATAATTCTTTTCTGCAGAACTGAGTGTTCGCGATGCGTAAGCTATTGGTCTTTCTGAACCATCTGCCAGTTGGTGACTCAATACAGCCCCAAGTCCATATGGACTTGCATCTACACTGAGCACTAATGGTTTCAGTGGGTCATAGTGCATCAGCACTTTGTCACCAGTGAGTACATTTTTAGCATATAAAAATGCATCCTCACAATCTTGGTTCCATAACCATTTAGAAGAATGGTTTAAGAGAGCATACAAGGAGTGTAAATTTGATGAAAGATTTGGAACAAATTTCCCATAATAATTCACCATTCCCAAGAATGATTTCAGTTCTGACACATTCTTAGGTCTAGGGGCATTTTGAATAGCATCAACTTTGCCTTGCAAAGGACGTATGCCATCTCCACTGAGCAAATGTCCCAGGTATTTGATTTGAGATTTGAAGAATTGACATTTTGAGCCATTCAATCTTACATTGTATTCATCTAGCCTAGATAATACTTTCTTCAGTACCTGCAAGTGCTCTTCAACGGTCTCCGTTGCAATAATGATGTCATCAATGTAACAAAAACAATGTTCAATGCCTACCAAAATCTTATCCATCGTAGCTTGAAAAACTGTAGGTGCTGTTTTAACGCCAAAACTTAAGCGTTTTGTACCTAATAAACCCTGTTGTGTGTTCAAAACAAGCAGTTTAGCTGATTCTTCATCCAGCAACAATTGGTTAAAGGCACCAGATAAATCTAACACAGAATATACTTTAGGTTGAGTACCATTCTGAGTTATCTTAGCAAATAGATCTTGAGTATTTGGTAGTTTATACCCATCATCTTCTATAGCCGCATTAACAGCTTTGTAATCTCCACATACTCTGATGGATTTACCTGACTTTGGTACATGTACTGTTGGAGAAGCCCATTCACTGTGATCTATGGGGTACAATATGTCTGCTTTGACTAATCTGTCATATTCTTTCTCTACATCAGAAACCATGGAGTAAGGTACAGGCCTAGCCTTTTGAAATACTGGTTTGGCATCTGGCTTCAAGTTCAATGATGCGGTAAAACCCTTAATACCATTACCCTCAGTAGAAAATAGTGTACTATGTTTCTGTAGCAACTCATTGAACTGTTTGGGGTATTCATCTGATTGGGGCACAGATATCTTGGGCTTCAATGTATCTTTAACAGAGAAAATATTCTCCCAATCTAACTTTATCCTACCCAACCAATCTCTCCCAAACAGAGCAGGACGTTTGCCTTTGACTACAATCAATTCCATCATACATTCCGGGTTTGTGCCATACTTAACAGGAAGTTTGATTGTACCTACAATAGGCACCTGTTCACCGGTGTAACTGCGAAGAGTGATATCAGAATCATACAATCGGTAATTAGACAGTTGTGCTTTATACACAGATTCCGAGACTGTGGAGCGAGAAGCACCCGTACCTAATTCCATATCTAAATTTACATGACCTACTGACACTCTAAGCTTGATGGGACTCATCTTGTTTACATTATCTTGATTTCTGTACAGACCTAACCCATCATCAAAGTTATCTGTATCATAATCATTAGAGTCACTAGAGTCTGTAACATGCACAGCGTCCATATACTTTGCTTTTGCAAATCTAGATTTTTTTTGAAAATTTCGAAAATCAGCATTTGCTGTCTTTTGATACCGTCCTCCAGTATTTACTCTAACTGGGCAAATCGGGCGAATATGTCCTTTCTTATGACATTCAAAACAGTCCGCATCCTTGAATCGGCACTTCTCTGAGCGGTGATTTGTCTTCCCGCAGGACTTGCACGGCTCTCCCCTCGTCTGCCTGTTGCAGGCCGCCGGTCTGGGCGAAGCCTGTATGGCCTTTTCCCCCTGTTGTAACCTGAGCGTATCAGCTGCCTCGTGGTCTCCCATATGTTCTTTGTTAGCTTTTCCCGCCAACTCGTCAGCTACACATTTTGCTTTTGCTGATTCAAATGTTACGTCATGCTTGGACAACAAATGGGTCTGGGTTCTGGCCATCTTCTTATGTAATCCCGATACTAGTTTATCTCTCAAAGCTTCGTTCAGGAATAAACCAAAGGAGCAAGTAGAAGATAACTTTTTTAACCGTAATATAAAGTCAGCAACAGATTCATGCTCACCTTGACTGGCCGTCCAAAATTTGAATCGTTCTGAAATGACGATTGGCTTTGGGTCAAAATGCTCTGCCAGCAACGTTTTCAATTCCGCATACGTCTTCGTTTTTGGTTCTTCTGGGCTACACAGGTTTTTCAACATTTTGAAGGTATCTGCACCCACCAATGCAAGGAACAAATTCGACTTCTTGTCACGGTGAATTTCGTTGGCCGCCATGAAGGCATCGCATCTGTCCGCGTAATCCTCGAAAACTTCCAATTTTTCGTCGAACGGACCCACGTTCCCGTATACTGCCATTCTTACAATATATGTGCAGTGTTCTGAGCAGGTATTCACGATCCTCGTCGCCAATTATTGTATCCTAGACAAGCGTCGATACGCCAAATATTCTAGTCTGTTTAGTACAGGAACAACTCCGCAACACATCACTGATCGCCATCAAACCAAACTGCTTTATTTACACATGCGCACTACACATGTCTGAGATCACTGACGTCACCCAATATACCTTAATTTATAACACCATGCATTTAAGCGAAATATCAGACAACTTATTTTCTTGTAATACTGTGTGTAACATGGCCCCATTGGAAAACAGCCATTTAGGCTGAGTTGAGCAGCCATGTCTAAATATATTGAATAAATAAAAGAAATAAATAAAATAGACAGAGACACGGGGACAGAGTACTTGGAGACAGAGACACCGGTATTTGTATCGGGACAGAATACATGGAGACCATATGTGAAATGTATGCGATGTTATGCGAACCAAGTGAAAATTTTAATTCCATCCCCAAATAACAACCGTCAAATCCGACATCAATACCAATATTCAACCGTTGTCCATAAAAGAATTTCGGTGTCAATAATCGAAAGTCCGATTTTGTATGACAGCACTAATTCCAAATGTGTGTGAAACAAAAATAATAAAAACATGAGGTCGTTCCCTAAAAGAGAGTAGCGGTTTCCTAGAAGGGAGCAGCAAAAACCCATCAATTCGTTTCTTTCCATTACCTGGCATCTTAATATCTAAGAAAATAGAGGAGTATGAAAACCCCCATTTAACGAAGTGCTTATGAGGTATTATAACTGACCGTAGGTAGCAGGAGAATTGAATGTCACTGCAGTTCGCAAGAATCTCAGAATCGATAATTGTATATTTAACGCAAGAGTTCCTCAGACGCCTGCTATACTGCTGAATGTGAGGTGATCTCATCGAGACAGAGGATTTACTATGAATCCGCTTTATTCCTGACATATCTAAGAGGTCACCGCCTGAGTGAGATTTTGGTCATAACGACGAGAGTAGACACTATAATCCAGATGAAGCAAGCTAAAATGTCCAACCTTTAGGTAAAAACATCGGAATTCTTAATTAAAAAATCGAGTTGTTAATTTGCAGATAACAAACTCTTATCGGTTTACATAATAACCCCATGGTTGTAATGATAATTAGGATTAGACAAAACTTTCGCATATAATGTTATTGAAGTCCAAAAGTACAAAACAAGTTTCGATCACCATGATTTAAGGTAGAGTCTAACGTTGCAAAAGAAAACATCAGCTTTCTCAGAAGGTGAACTGTCGCTCATGCAGGCAGATGACGGGAGAGCTTGCGGTTTATTTACTGGTCAAAACTCCATACATACAACGGGAGAAATTTCTTTTCCCTGCTTGAGACACAAGATTTCATGGAAATATGTTGTAGTTCCCTTCCATGATCTAATATTTACTGAAAAATAATATCAAATTTGTATCTTATAATCCCTGTCGTTTGTCGAATATCGTAGGTACTGTATCGTAAGTTGGAATGCCATGATGCTATTTTGTCTTCCCTCTCGTGATCTCGGATTGACTGAGCTGTCTTAAAAGTCTCAAGATGAAATATAACAGCCGCTGTTCAAACCATAAATAAAAGGTTGCAGCCGACATGTTTGAGGTGTAAATCTACTCCTGATACACGTACTGTTGCTTACGGAATCGTTCGAATTACCTGAATGTGTCTGCACTGACCCAAATGCTGATGGAAATGATGTTACTAGGCTCCTGATTAAATGATTCACGTGATCTCAGCGTCTTCTCACATGCTCCAATCCGAGGTTCTGATTGTCAAACGTTTCGAGTAATACGCGTTTCAGCTGAGTCCTAGATTGCGCTAGAAAGAAGATACACGCAGCTTGATATGTTTTCTTGAAAAAATTCTGTCCCCCCGAAATATCAGACTCTTGAAGTTGACTGAAACCGCTCCGATATTTTTAAACAGCCACTTTGCGTAATTGTTTTTTTGGTCGATTATCACAATGTTGTCATAGGCATGATCATCCGGAAATATGAAATCTGAAACGCAAATAATCTGATCGCAGCAAAACATTTAAAGGTAATTGGGGGTCATCAGGTAAAAATGGGCTAATGTAGCTTTTATAATTCTTGTCTTTGATCGAATATCGGAAGTACCGTATCTTAAGTTAAAAAAATATCATTGTGTACATGGGCCCATGTGAGAAACTCGAGAATGTTAGTTTAGAATTACTCATTTCTTGATTTTGTGTGACCCTGGGTGTATGGATGAAATATAACTTGTTTACTTTAAAATTCTGTTCTGATTTTCGCACATACATACACGGAGCACAATATGAGAAAAAACGTATTCCAAAATATCGTGAGCAGAACGGCCAAAACGTTAGGATACAGCCCAATTTCAAATATCAAACTACTAGATATGAAATGAAGGTAACACCATGGACCTCCTAAATCTGTTCACTTAAGTCTATTTTTAATGTAGTGGCAGATACATTGACGCCTGTTCCCAGCTGAGTTTGTGATTCGTATTTCGACTCTTCCTTATATCTGCAACATAGACCGTATTTTAAATCGATAATAGCTGCACTATATTCCATCTACGGTTACCAAAATTATTATCAGTATAAGCGTAATGGTCCTATTTTGGAATAATATGAAAGCTTAATGTATATTTACCATATTTATACCAGTTAGTAATAGTTAAAAAGTTTCCCCATGATGTATAAATAGGAAAGAGAGCAAAACTACGAATCGCAAATTAAGGCGAGAGTCACGCGTCCATGCACCTGCCGCTGCTCTCGAGGCAAATTCTATTAACTTCGATTTTATCGGAAGTTCGACATTGGCTCAACCCATTGTCAGCCCGACGGATGCTCGTATGTATTGGTCATTAAACAGAATTCACATTCGAAGAATGACGGACTAGACGCTTGTAATTATCTTGAGCAAATGAACAACCTTCGAGTACATTTATAGATAACTGGATGATGCAACCGCATCACAACTGAACAAAATATGTCGCTTGTTTCTGACGATCCATTGTTAATGTTTAATCGTCAGACGGCGTCAATGATTCATTGACCAACTCTCGTATTCAGTTCTGTACTAAATCCTGGATGCAGATCAAACACGTGACCCGAAATTCACCTTAATACAATACAGTTGATAAAGCGAGTCCCCCCCCCCCACACTTGTGGAATTCTCTTTGGTAATCCGGAAGATGGGGTGCGAGAGAAAACTAATGCTTTCGTCATTTTTCTTCTGAAATGCTCTCTGGGAAATGACGTCACTGATCTGATGGATAACGAAAATATTTAGAGGGGGATCGGCTGCGTTACATCTCAAATCGCCCAGGTCATATTATTAGTTATACGTCGCCCTTCCGGGGTAATACGGGATGAGATTTGGTTTCTCTCGCCATATTTTTCCGAGGCGCAACCGAGGAAAAATATGGCGAGAGAAACCAAATCGAATCCCGTATTACCCCGGAAGGGCGATGTATAACGAATTTATCATATCTCAGAGCATTAATAATCACTTTGGACTTCAAGGCCGACATAATGGAACGGACTTCGATCGGACTTGCACTGGTTTCAGAACGATCCACAGCATGCACCGGAAAAAATGAACACAAAGACAAATGTATCATTTTTACAATCCTCATCTTTAAAACGTACTAAGGGAGGAGCAAAGATAACGATAACATATACTGTAATCCGTGAACAATGAACCCGGTTTCCGTGTGAAATACCGGTGGGCTTCGGTGATAAAGAATGAACAATCTAACTTCAAATTCAGCTTCATCTCTTATGTTCTATTCTGAAAATCAGAAACGTATAAAATACTGGAACATTAAGCTTAATCTCAATTTCCTATTTAATATTTAATAGCCATCGACGAGTATAATATCTAGATTACATACCTTTTCGAAAGACCCGTTCCGGATTCACATCTGTTGCGTGGATATGTAAGTTTCAAATACACGTGTGAACTGTTACATTTCCATTCTGTCTATAATTCAACACCGTGCCACTCGACAGTGTCACTTGTGTCATGTTTCCATAACATCACACAGGAGAAGGACCAACATGAACTGACTTAAATTTACAGTTCGAGAGAAAAATCGGAAAAATCAAACTGTCCTGCACAATTTGGCAGAAGTATAGGTATTTGCTTCATTTTCGCACGATGATGTTGATTGCATTTATTGTGCAGTTATTGAACATTGGCGCTGAGGGATTTGCGGCGACCAGGATAGCTGTGGGAATGTCACACGATGTGGGCGGGACAGCGGTGCTGTCGAATTCACAAAACAGCTGATTAAGATCAAAATCAAAGTCGTTGGCATGGCCTTCTGCTCGTACATTTTTTGTGTTGCTGGGAATAATATTAGCCCGCTTTTCAACAACTTCATCGTCCGTGTGAGACGCGAAACGTTTGCCTCATTCAGCCATTTTGTTTAGCAGACAATGGAATCTAGTGAACATCTGTTCGTTGCCCTTGGCGACGGGGGTATACGATATATATTCGACCAGCAAGTTGACAATACAGCATCACACATGAGGTCTGTCAGCCAATCAAAAGTCTACATGCTTCTCTGAGATATGATAAAGGTTGATATTTGGTGTGCTGATCAATGTAGATGAGGCACGGCTTATAGCGTTGGACACACTGGTTCTCGTCAGATCACCGAAGTTAAGCAACGTTAAGCTCAGCCAATACTTGAATGGGTGTGTCAGTAGTATACAAAGCGTAAATTGATGAGATAGCGCCTCACTGCGCATGCGCAGAACCTGGTGTGACGTCACAATTGAGGAGGTTTTGGGGCGGTATTGGGGTGGTGTGACGTCACATGTGATGTGTGGGAGGTGGGTACAAATGTGGGAGGTGGGTACAAATGTGGGAGGTGGGTACAAATGTGGGAGGTGGGTACAAATGTGGGAGGTGGGTACAAATGTGGGAGGTGGGTACAAATGTGGGAGGTGGGTACAAATGTGGGAGGTGGGTACAAATGTGGGAGGTGGGTACAAATGTGGGAGGTGGGTACAAATGTGGGAGGTGGGTACAAATGTGGGAGGTGGGTACAAGATGGCCGCGATTGTCAGTCAGTGCAAGATGTGGGAGGTGGGACAAGATGGCCGCCAAGTGTCAGTCAGTGCAAGATGTGGGAGGTGGGACAAGATGGCCGCCAGTGTCAGTCAGTGCAAGATGTGGGAGGTGGGACAAGATGGCCGCCAGTGTGAGTGAGTGCAAGAATTTTACAGGTACATCTGACCATTGTATACAGGTGCCTTATACCATTGTATACAGGTACATCTGACCATTGTATACAGGTGCCTTATACCATTGTATACAGGTGCCTTATACCATTGTATACAGGTACATCTGACCATTGTATACAGGTGCCTTATACCATTGTATACAGGTGCCTTATACCATTGTATACAGGTACATCTGACATTGTATACAGGTTTATACCATTGTATACAGGTACATCTGACCATTGTATACAGGTGCCTTATACCATTGTATACAGGTGCCTTATACCATTGTATACAGGTGCCTTATACCATTGTATACAGGTGCCTTATACCATTGTATACAGGTACATCTGACCATTGTATACAGGTGCCTTATACCATTGTATACAGGTGCCTTATACCATTGTATACAGGTGCCATTGACCATTGTATACAGGTGCCTTATACCATTGTATACAGGTACATTTAACCATTGTATACAGGTGCCTTATACCATGGTATACAGGTATACCATTGTATACAGGTGCCTTATACCATTATATACAGCAGAAATTGTCTTTGTAACGTCTTATTGTGACATCATGGCATTATTGTTGTTTTGTGACACTGTGGAACTGTAAAAATTCCATGAATGGAAAAGAATGATAAAACCCATTAGTGCATAATATTGCTGAAATAATGCCAACAGAAAACTCAGAGTCAATTTAAATATTTATTTGTATTGAGCAAATTACAAGAATTTCGAAGAGGAAAGAGCCGAAATAATGTCTGTCTGTCCTGGAAATCAGCTGATCAGCAATAAATCGACATCTCCGTGACCTTCAAGGAGATTTTGACATTAGGTTTTACCCGCTTTCATCACAAATCATTATAAAGAAATTGTCACACCCGGTGAACTCCTGAAACCCACATCCTACCCTGCTAGTCTGGTGATAATAAAATTTAAAGATCACATGTCCAACACATACTCACATAATGAAAGCAAGAATCGAACTTGCGCACCCCTCGAGATGAAGGATACCGTCCATGTTTCATTTTTTTTTAGGTGTACTGAAATGCTCTCTCTAATTTATGCCCCGGTATCTATTTTCACATCTAGGTTGAAGATTTATATCGACACTGCTACACACTTTTCGAGATGTGTTTTCACTTTCGATGAAAGCACAAAACAGCCTAAAATGAGTCTAAAAAAATTCACCTACGCTAATATTTTCTAGTGTTTTGTAGAATATAGATTCGCGTTCATTTCTATTTCGTCAAGAAAAAATGTTTTGTAGAATATAGATTCGCGTTCATTTCTATTTCGTCAAGAAAATTTTCATCTCCCGAAAATTTGGCAGATTGAAATGTTTACTCTCTCTCTCTCTCTCTCTCTCTCTCTCTCTCTCTCTCTCTCATTTTCATGACACATTGCAAGTATAGTACCAAAGTCTAGCTTACTCAGTAAAGAAGTTTAGTCAGATGTATACCTATATCCCATACTCCGGGCGTTTGATTATATCTGGGAGCTGTTTTGCCTTTTCCTGGTGGAGGATATAACACTGGCGTTTGTATGCTAATCGAAATTCCTGGAAATATTCCACCTTTACCACACACCTAACTCTGACTAATGATTTTGGTCAGCGGCACATAGATGTTCCCTGGTTTGGTGTTCACATCCCAGCGGTTTTCTGTTTCTTGGCTTGTCACGCATTTTTTCGAAATTCACAGATATTTCCATCGAGATATCAGCTGAGCTAACGGCCTCAATTGTCTGTCAGCTCTGTTGTTTCAGCGCACACGGTGAGCAAAAGTTTCAAGAAATTGATTTCAGTTCCCGCATAACGTCTTCTTCAAGTCCATTTTGAAGAGTCGAGCGTATGAATCGAGTCAAAATAACATGCAATTCATTTGCCTGTCCGGTAAAACTGGTGAGTTGTTGGCTTGCGTTCGCCGCACACACACTGAGGATTTGGCCTCGCGAGACGAAAATAGTTTAATATTTTTTCTCCCGCCTCGCTGTTCAGCCAATGAACTATTAGAAAAGCATATGTGTGTGCATATTAATAAAACCACGGGCGCCTAAAAAATGAACACATTTCATTACACTGTAGCGAATTGTTGCCATTGCACGTGTGAGTCAGTACGTTTTCATATCCACCTC
>JAVTVY010025899.1:0-11649 GCA_036873755.1 Hanleya hanleyi
GATACCTCACTCGCCCCTCTACCTCAAAATAAAATTTTTGTTTACAGTTCAAAACAACTTTCCCATCCGAAGGACGGGTTTTACTTCACATTTTTTTGTTTTGTTTTGAAAAATTTTTTTTTGAAATGTACAAACTTTTACGTGAAGACAATATTCTTTATATATGTGTACTTCCTATTTCCCGCAGGAATTTATGGAATATCAATTCTTTCCGCAATGAACTTACAATTTTACTGGCAATGAAATTGTCCGTGTCAAATTGAGGTGGATATGAAAACGTACTGACTCACACGTGCAATGGCAACAATCGCTACAGTGTAATGAAATGTGTTCATTTTTTAGGCGCCCGTGGTTTTATTAATATGCACACACATATGCTTTTCTAATAGTTCATTGGCTGAACCGCGAGGCGGGGGAAAAAATATTAAACTAATTTCGTCTCGCGCGGAGTGTGTACGGTGAATGCAAGCCAAACAGCTCAGCATGTTATTTTGACTCGATTCATACGCTCGACTCTTCAAAATGGACTTGAAGAAGACGTTATGCGGGAACTGAAATCAATTTCTTGAAACTTTTGCTCACCGTGTGCGCTGAAACAACAACAGAGCTGACAGGCAATTGAGGCCGTTAGCTCAGCTGATATCTCTCGTGTGCGCCGGTTTATATACCGAAGGAAATATGTGAATTTCGATTAGCATACAAATGCATGGTGTGTTATATCCCACCTAGGAAAAAACAGCCACAGATATGCATTATACATCCGGGAGTATGGGAGATATGGTATACATCTGGACTAAACTTCTTTTATCAGGTAAGCTAGTACTATACTTGCGTTGAATCGCAACATAGTGACCAAACCATAACAGTTGACAGCTGTAAAAATAGACACCGTGGCATAAATTAGTTGTGTGTCCCAACTAATCTATTGAGAACGTTTTGTTTGATTTTTTGAGAAATATATATTGTTGTGTTCTGAAACTTATGTCACTGGTAAAATGCAATTACTATAGTATTCATTCAAAATATTAGCAAACAACATTCTGTAGAACTATCTGTTTGAAACATTTTCTGTTTTGGGTGTCATTCTCTGGGTTAAATATTGGCGTCAGCCATTGTTGATTTGGATCAGTTCAATACTCGTAGGTTTGATAGGCATTCTTTTCCATTCATGGAATTTTTACAGTTCCACAGTGTCACAAAACAACAATAATGCCATGATGTCACAATAAGACGTTACAAAGACAATTTCTGCTGTATACAATGGTATAAGGCACCTGTATACAATGGTATAAGGCACCTGTATACCATGGTATAAGGCACATGTATACAATGGTCAGATGTACCTGTATACAATGGTATAAGGCACCTGTATACAATGGTCAGATGTACCTGTATACAATGGTATAAGGCACCTGTATACAATGGTATAAGGCACCTGTATACAATGGTATAAGGCACCTGTATACAATGGTCAGATGTACCTGTATACAATGGTATAAGGCACCTGTATACAATGGTCAGATGTACCTGTATACAATGGTATAAGGCACCTGTATACAATTGCCGCCTCCCACACATGATGAACAGCTCTCACAGATTTAACAAACATGGGAGACAGTAATGCACTGTTACAATGATCACTGTCATAACATGCACATAAACAGACTCACAGTGAGTGATGAACAGCTCTCACAGATTTAACAAACATGGGAGACAGTAATTCACTGTTACAATGATCACTGTCATAACATGCACATAAACAGACTCACAGTGAGTGATGAACAGCTCTCACAGATTTAACAAACTACTCGCGGCCATCTTGTACCCACCTCCCACATCATGACACTCGCGGCCATCTTGTACCCACCTCCCACATGTCACTCACACTGGCGGCCATCTTGTACCCACCTCCCACATGTCACTCACACTGGCGGCCATCTTGTACCCACCTCCCACATCTCACTCACACTGGCGGCCATCTTGTACCCACCTCCCACATGTCACTCACACTGGCGGCCATCTTGTACCCACCTCCCACATCTCACTCACACTGGCGGCCATCTTGTACCCACCTCCCACATCATGACACTCGCGGCCATCTTGTACCCACCTCCCACATCTCACTCACACTGGCGGCCATCTTGTACCCACCTCCCACATCTCACTCACACTGGCGGCCATCTTGTACCCACCTCCCACATCTTCCACTCACACTGGCGGCCATCTTGTACCCACCTCCCACATCTTCCACTCACTGGCGGCCATCTTGTACCCACCTCCCACATCTTGCACTCACTCACACTCGCGGCCATCTTGTACCCACCTCCCACATCATGACACTCGCGGCCATCTTGTACCCACCTCCCACATCTCACTCACACTCGCGGCCATCTTGTACCCACCTCCCACACATGATGAACAGCTCTCACAGATTTAACAAACATGGGAGACAGTAATGCACTGTTACAATGATCACTGTCATAACATGCACATAAACAGACTCACAGTGAGTGATGAACAGCTCTCACAGATTTAACAAACATGGGAGACAGTAATGCACTGTTACAATGATCACTGTCATAACATGCACATAAACAGACTCACAGTGAGTGATGAACAGCTCTCACAGATTTAACAAACTACTCGCGGCCATCTTGTACCCACCTCCCACATCATGACACTGGCGGCCATCTTGGCCATCTTGTACCCACCTCCCACATCTCACTCACACTCGCGGCCATCTTGTACCCACCTCCCACATCATGACACTGGCGGCCATCTTGTACCCACCTCCCACATCTTCCACTGGCGGCCATCTTGTACCCACCTCCCACATCTCTCGCATGCGCACACCGCCCCAATACCGCCCCATTCTGCGCACACTTATGACGTCACACAAGGTTCTGCGCATGCGCAGTGAGGCGCTATTACGCCAATTCGGGTATTGTATACTACTCCTGTATCAGCAAAATACAATAGAACGGTCGATTTCGGCTTCTATCGGCTAGGAAATCCGCTTTTAGTCATGTCAAGCATACCAGAGGACGACAATTCCCCTATCGGTTAGACACAACGATCAGATGTAATTTTATCTCTCTGGCTGTAGAACTAAAGAATTCGTCGTGATGTCCAGTTTAGGATTAGCAAAATTTCGCCAGACAGGATTATAAGCGACCAATAACATCAAACGTCGAGGCAGGGATGACTGAGAAGCTTATGGGGATTTCGGTTCATTCCGACCCACATGCGGCATAGAATGACTTATGACTCGACTGCTGGGTCGACATCGGGTCTTACACACTAGTCTTTTGCGTTAACAAACATTATCATCTGACGACGATACAGCTCACCAGTCCCCGAGTTGTCACAGCGAAACAGCTCACCAATTTCCAGTATATGATTTATCAGAGCATTTCCATCATATCTCTCTAGATTTGTATCTAATACCGCTTATACCGGTGCTAGGGGCCGTGCGGTCATATCATCCAAGTTACCACATGAACAGGTACAATAAAAGCGTACCTGATATACAACACATATCAGGAATCGTTAGGTTCTTGGTATGGGCTTTAGAATAACCGGAAGACTATACTGTGAAGTTATGGACTGTCCGTATGTCGGCACCTCTTCCCACTTCCCTTATATGTGTTGTAATAATAATATCTTCAGCCTATCTAGGGATTACGATTCCAATGGCGTTTCACTTACCAACGTTAGTCCCTGAGATACCAATTTTAAATCGATAAATAATAAGTCAAGGAAAGAACGAGATAACCCAACTAAGACCCGGAAGATCCAACATTGGTCATGTAGACCGAATCAGACCAAACTCTGACTAAAGTGTTAAGCAGAATTAGATACATGTACGCTAGCTATACACTAGCTATATATATATATATAGCTAGCTCATTGATGAATATATTTACAAGCCATCAAAATGTGCTCCCTGGCATATGGCATATGGCTCCCTGGCATATTTCTGTATTTCTGAGGCATTTATAAGGAGAATGTTCTCTTGTAACAAAAATATCACCTCAAAACAAAATTATATTTTCGAAAAGATATTTGGAAGATTGCTCATTTGAAAGTATCAAGTCTGATTTTTGTTTGAGGTGTCATATTCTCATGAAGAGAAAATCTTCCCTATAAATGCCTAAACAATACAGCATTAGTCCAGGGAGCATATTTTCATGAACCAAAAATTCAGTTATATTCAGCACCCCATACGACCTATTCGGACCAATAGTGGGTCGTCTCGAACCCGAAACGTCCGTTCCCATGAACTTTTAGCACTGCGTATGTGTGCCAGATCCTCTACTTCCACAACCCACCGGTCCATTCGAAGGCTCCTCCAGGAGTACTTCACTTTGACACCCCATTCGGACCAATAGTGTTCCATTTCGAGGCTAAAACAGCCATTCCCACGTCCTTTCCCCACAGTTCCCGGTCTACGACAGCGCACCTCCATTCCCAAAATGCCCGAGTTCGCTACTACTCCTAATGATGACGTCACTGATGAAATGGCCATCCCTGAAGTCGTCGTCTACACCAGAAGAGCTTCCAAATGAGACCCTACATGACCTATTTGGATACAATATAGGCCCTCAATCTCTCAAATACGCCATTCGCTTCTCCAAAATGTCCACTGGTAGATACCGTGAAATGTGCGTAATATTGTTGCATGTTCTCTTTAGGTCCACATGTTGATAGAAAGAACTTATACATGACAGAGAGATAATTAAGGTTTAATGTCAGGTTCAGCAATATTTCAGCTGTGTAGCTACGACCAAACAAAATTTTAAGTATTCCAACAAAAACAAGTCAACAACCCAGCAATCCAGAAGTAATCAACACAACACACCGAAACCAGATGCAAGATAGCATGATATTCTAGTGCAAATATGGCATGGTTAGGCCATGCACAATATATTATTGTTTCCAGTAACCCTACATGTACCTACCCATATATTTTGCTGTTAAAAAAAAATGTGTGTGGACATTTTATTTTATTTATATATTATTCAGTAGTACCGGTACCCCATGAAATTATCAACAAAAAGGTTAATACGAAGCTGCGCATCTGAAAACCCCTCGGCTCTGGGCGCCAGCCATTCATAATGTATTCAATTTGAAACAACACTTCAGGAACACCAAGCAGTCAAGTGACAGATATACAGATTATGAAAAATTTTGCCATTAGAAATGGCCTCGAACGTTTCCGTCCAATCAGAGAAACCGGTATTCATGACATAAGTCTGTTGATGCATCGACGATGTATACCAAATTTTACATCGAGCATTTGAAAATTATCAGAGATAGAGATCATTGATGATTTCGCATAAATTAAAGATGGCCGCCCATCCTTCCCGCCACTCAGAGGAACTGATGTGGTTATTCATTGCAAGTCTCTTGATACATCGATGCTGGATATGAAGTTTCATATAGAACACTGAAATGGTATCAAAGATATACATCATTAAAGATTTTGCATAAATTAAAGATGGCCACCAAGGTTTCCGCCCAATCAGAAACGCCAGAACTGCCATTTATCGTAAGTCTATTGATGAATCGATGATATATACCAAATTTTACATCGAGCACTCGAACAGTATCAGAGATAGAGATCATTAATGATTTTGCATAAATTAAAGATGGCCGCCCATCCTTCCCGCCACTCAGAGGAACTGATGTGGCTATACCACGTATACCAAGTTTCGTATAGAACACTTGAATGGTATCAGAGATATATATCATTAAAGATTTTGCATAAATTATAGATGGCAGCCAAGATTTTCACCGAATCATGGAAACTGGTTTGGTCATTCCTTTGAAGTGTCTTGATGCATCGATGATCTATACCAAGTTTCACACTGAACAGAGAAATGGTACCTAAGATACACAAGATTGATTTCGCATAAATTAAATATGGCCGCCAAAGTTTCCAACCAATCTGGTCCAGATTCAATAGGGTTCTGGGTCATGAGCATATGGATGTGCAGGGCAAGTTTGGGTGCCTAGGGTAAGTCGTTCTAAAGATATCTTGATAACGAGAAAGGTGTGATGGACAGACGGACAGATGGACGGACGTGTACGATATAGATATCTTGGTAACAAGAAAGCTGTGATGGTTTCGCATAAATTAAAGATGGCCGCCAATGTTTCCAACCAATCTGGTCCAGATTCAATAGGGTTCTGGGTCACGAGCATACGGATGTGCACTGCAAGTATGGTGTGCCTAGGGTAAGTCGTTCTAAAGATATCTTGGTAACGAGAAAGGTGTGACGGACAGACGGACGGACAGACGGACAGATGGACGGACATGTACGACGACAATACCCTTAGGCCAAATTTTGGCCGAGGGGTAAAAATTAACAAAAAATAAATAAATAAATAAATAAAAGGAAAAAACTACAATTCCTGCCTACCTGCCCAATATTTCTAAAGTTGGTTACAGAAAACACAAATTGTGGATGGCTTTAGCCTATGAAGATTGGATTTTACCACATTATGTAAGCTTAGGCATTAATTCTATTAGTAGAGTACTTAAATTTGATGATATTTTAGCATGTCAATTTGTAAACATGAGTGCATCATGCATTTATGGCTTTTCACTTTCAGTTTCTGGTCAACCTTAAAGGCTTGGCTTCCCATGAAATTAATACTTTATTGAATTTGAGAGGAAAAAACTTGGGATGCAAGGAAATAACTGAAAATGTAAATTAATAAGCTTACATATGAATCGGTGTCTAGCCAATTTTTATGCCAATTTTATGAATGTACCTCATGCAACATGAATGGTGTTAAACATAGTATTCTGTGTTGGATCAGCCTGGTTGGATCAGCCCTTTCCACAATAATGTTTGAACAATGCTATCTTCACTCCGTACATCCGACCATTGCCAGTCGGTGAAACGGTGGTCAGCAGGTGGGGCTATTTTTGCGGTCTATTGGTGAACTAGCAATTCGGATTTCTTTTCACATGTGAGGTTGGCAATTAACGAATCATGAATGGGCAATTTAACAGTCGTCATTTCAATCGTTCATTTACTTAGAACGCATTGTACTTAAAGATATCATACGAACACAGAGAGCTATGCTGTCTTTGAGCGAAGATTCGTTTTAAAGTTGTTTGTATCACTAATAACTGACACTAATCAGTACATGGATTATCATGCGTCATTATTCCTTATTCAATGCCCTTTGTATGTCACCCAAACTTCAATGAATTTAATTTGCTCAAGTACTGATATTATTGTAAAAAGTCACACGGAACAGCATCAAGAAAAGTATGTAGCATGCTCGTGCTGTTCACCATAGCCTGGATAGACGCACATGAATAGGGAATACTTACGCATGATAATATGTATCGATCAGTGTTCGTAATTAGCGATAACAGTTTGAAAATGAAACTTCGCCAGAAAACAGCATCACTCGCATGTTCATATGATATCTTTAAGTACAAGCCATTCTGATATGTAACAGAACGATTGAAATGACGGCTGTTATTTCTCATGAATGAATATATCCATTATATGGTCCACTGTTTCACTGGTTGGCGACGGTCAGATGTAGGGGGTGATCTTGGCCCGATGGCAGCCACAGGTGCACTGGCGTGTGAGCTCCAGTTGGTTCTCATGTCAGGGGAGGGTTTTTCAAATATTAAACTGGTGTACATGTAAATATGATAAAATGGGTCAAATATTCCTGCTATTACAAAAAAGGACCTACAAGTATAAGCCTACAGTAGGGCCTATATGATAATTTTGATGACAAAGTTCACAGGTGTATTTTAAACATCTTCTACAGGTTGGAAAATTTTTCTTGAGGTACTATACCTTGATGAGGGTATTATACCTCAATCGATGTATAGGGCTATGTCAACTTCAGTTTTTATATGGAAAATGTGGACATTCAGACATCAAAGAGGGCTTGGATCTGTCAATAGCTACTATGGCCTCACTCTTCCATGATTTTCACAGCAACTAATATTGCTTCATTTTATTTGACCAATCATTCTATCTAATTAGCCATTTTAATATGAAACATGAATTTAAATGATATATAATGTGAATGAAAATGGCATGTGATGGCATAGTTCCATCTCCATATTGTGTGCAAACTGCAGAGTGAAAGAGGCAATGCCTAGTTAATAAATCGAGCCTAATTCAGAAACCATGTAATCTATAATAGCATGTGCACTTAAAAAAAACAGACCTCTGCTCTGGTTATTCTGAACCTCATGGCCTACCATGTCTGTACGGTGTAAGAGATGCAGTGCATTGGACAATCTATTCTAATTTCTTCATAAGTCAATGGGCATGATGGGATGAAAGCATGCCATTATATGCAGATTTTGTTTGCACTGCGCTTTTTTTTAAATATGGCATTTTAAAATATTTTTCATCTTGGAAATATTAAGAAGTTGAGAGATTTTGACATTTTGTTTGTCAGGTTGAAATTTTCAAAAAGGCACTCAATTATCAAGGGTGCATTATTTCATCTCAGAAAGATAGGAAACACAATTAAACACCAGAAAATATGACTATTTCTTTGAAGTAATTCGAAAAAATGACTTTCAAAATTTCAAAAATGTCCTAAGTCCTAATTCCCCTTAATTCAAACGAATGGTAACAAGCAACGAGTTTCTGTGAAATTAACTAAAGAATAAAGCTGTGGTAGTGGCCGCTGAGATCATGTTGAACCAGCGAAGATGGCCGGAGAATGCCGAAGACCCTCAGCCAATGAAAATCCAGAAGGCTGAAAACGGGAGATCGGAGAGTCCGTGCTTATACTCGGCCCAGTCGACCATACCCAGCCGTACGAGACAGAGGTACGATATACAGCCGGAGGGATTTGCAAGATCTGATATACAGGTAAGCCTGCCGCATCTTCTCCCGGACCAGGTCCTACTTCAACTGGTGCCAAAGTAAACTAATACAAGCCTAATTTTGATTGCAAAATTAAATATAGCCTTGTTGGGCGAAATCTGAAACGCACGTGGTCTTGGCTGTTTGGCAACCTGACATTTTCTTTTCGGCCGCCATGTTGAATTTCGAATAATTTAGCGGAGAGCTTTCGGTTTTTGAAACCTCTAGACGGGTATATTGGCTTAATATTTCCGGTTTTATTAAAGGTCAACCCAAACGCTCTGAGGTCAAAAATATAAAAAAATAGTCCTTTCGATTCTGAAAATAATGATATTTTTTTCATAATTTTGTGCAGTCTGGTTGGCGAGATATTGCCGTTTGAAAGGTGAAAATCGCTCTCCTGTCAATTCCAGCTGTGACGTCACGGAGGGAAGCCGTCTTGTATTCTCTATGTTAAAGCCGTATACCACAGTCGTAAGTAGCTGCTTATTTCTGGAGATTTTCGGAGTATCGGGACATCATTTGTTAAATATGCCGCGACGTTGTGTAGTGGGAGGTTGCAGTTTTACTACAGATGACGGTGTTGGTATTCATTTGTGGCCTAAAGACGAGAAAATCGCTGCAAATTGGACGAAATTTGTACGCAACACGAGAGTGTGGAAAGAGGGCCTGAGCCAGTACTCGTATAATTTAATCGACACATTTTGACAGAAATTAGACATCATTCGAGGACATCTACAGCGTAGCAGTTGAATTCGGGTACAAACCAAAACTAAAGAGAACAGCTATTCTAACTATCAAACCTAAGAACAATCAGAATGTGACGGCAAAGAAATCGGACAAGGAGAATCTATCACGGACATCGGCTGAACGAACCTAGCCTGCAAGCGAGGTCTCGGGCCTGGCAGGGAGACGGCTGTACATGCCCTGCTCGCTCTCGTGTGGCATTTGTTGCTTGAGCACCTACAGGTTAGACTGGATGAGTCTCTATTTCATATATACTATTTAATAATGCTAAAATGATCTTTCATAAATATATTAATACTTTCATAATCCCTTGACATTTGAGATTGTGGGAATATCATTCGATTTCAATTTAATTGAGGTAATTTGTCGAAAATTGAGCAAATGTGAATGCCGATCCACTCACCATGGCTTACTTTTCGCCATGAATGTCCAAAGTATTTTTATCAAACTATATAATTCTGAAATTGGTATTTCATGGGGATTATGGGAAAACAAACAAAATTCAAATCGGACGTATATCAGTAGAGTTATCAACAGTTTCCTGTCCATACTGCCGAATCCCGGAGTTTATCCCCTCGAAAAGGCTGCCTCGGTCAGTAACAACAATAACAACACAGATGTGCTCGTTCTTTACATCACAGAATCGTTCTACATTCAATACAGTTTGAAATATATAGACATTTGCTCTTATAGATGACGATAATAAGGTTTCCAGTCAAGTTGCATACCAATCACTATTCAACAAACGACCTCTCCGAATCCTGTCGTCGAGTTCCACGTTGTCAGAGTGGTTGTCGCGGTCAGAATCGGAGCCGTACGGCTCAAATTGATAGGGCTGAATTCCGCCGTTGGTCTGCAAACAACTGTTAATTTGCCCGTCATCATCCTCCTCTATGTCTATTTCATCTTCTTGGCGAAAAATATTTCCATCTAAGCATCTGATATCGCTCGAATCGACATCTGAACCGGAGCTCTGACTGCACTCGCTTTCCATGTTATCCGCTATTTTTTCTCAGGCAACTTCCCTGCGTGACGTCATCAAGCCAGCTGTGAAAGTGTGAAAAGCCCACTTTGCTCCCATATTACGTGTGTTTCTGATCAGATTAGAATTTTTTCAATATTTTTTCCATACAAAGTGAAGTATGAACTATGATTTGTAAGGAGTTTTAGACCAAAAAAAATCCGTTTGGGTTGACCTTTAAAGCAAAACATACGGATATAAAGGATAAATTTAGCGGTTAGTGGGAATTGTGGATTTATTTGTAAATAATTAGGAAAATTTAACAGAATTTTTCGGGTTGATTCGAGTGAAGTCCGTGCAGGACAATTTTAGTTTCAATTTTCAAACTATGATATAGAAGGTGGAATAGTATATTATTGTTTGGGATAGGATAGAAAACGCCGGAATAAAACTCTGGATTAGGAGCAATTTCGGTGTCGCGTATTTGGTGGTATTGAACCTGATTATTTGGGGTTTATTTTTATATGAGTAAACCGGCTCACTTGATGTGAACAATTGGGAAACCTAGTCGGGTATTACAAGAGTAGTTTCCCTTGGTCTGGGAGTTGATTCGCCGGGCTTCCTGTTGTCCACTGAGTACGGCCTTTAATTCCAAATTAATTAGTTTATTTATTTTTGTTCGTAATATTCGGCTGTTATTTTGTTTTCTAAATTTATAGTGCAGTTAGGGATTAGGAAAGTTTGAGTTAATATAAATATATAGGGCTGGCCTCAGTGGACCCCTCCGGTTGAAAATGGTCTTAAACTTTAATATGCTGGCTATATAGGCATTATTTGATTTTTATAATTTGAAGTATTGTGGTGTGGAATCATTTCACATATCATTTCATAACAAAACCTTCATCGATCATTGTGTGTTTATCATGTGTGTTGCTTTCTGTGTTGCGTGTTAATGTGTGTATGTATGCAAGGTTGTGTTTTTGTGATTTGATTGGCGTCATATTAATTAGGATAGATTTCAGCCCTCAATTAAATCCTTTATACAGTATAATCCACCTAAAGAGCCAACATTTA